>LQRL01134385.1:6791-19094 GCA_001703475.1 Hydroides elegans | reverse complement strand
ACAAAGATACAGCCTGGAAAAGAATCGATGACAGACGGACGGACGGACGGACACCCCGAATCTATAGGCCCCCAACCTTTGGGGTTGGGGCCTAAAAATAGTGAACATGTATATTGATATACTGTGAGAGTATGAACTTTGAATATAAAATAGAAGTTGTAAAATATGACCTTTTAAAGTTGTTCTATTTCCATATTCAGTCAAAAATATATATAGCATCCCTTGTACGCGTAGACCAAAAAAAAAGTCAAAACGCGAAAATCAACTCGTTCACTCCTCATGAAGTGAACTCATTTAAACAAATATCGTAACGTGCGCCTACGCACGCCTGTGATCCTTATTCGAACACACATTCTAAAAATAAATCATTTACGTTTTTGTTGAGCTTGTGATCAAATTGAAAAAATAACATCGCAAACACTTTAAACCCTAGCTCTAAATAGCCCTTTACGTATGTCTGCGACCGACCCAAGTGGAGTGTAACCCACTGGGCTATTTAGAGCTATTCAAACTCGTATGAGCGAAAATATATATCGTTGATAATTTCAATGTATTAACATTTTTTGGTGCGACTATATCTGATTTTGATTTCACATGTTCTTAGTTATTGGGTTCTAAATATTTATACTTTATCTTGATTTTGGACAAACCGAAAAATCATAAACCTCTATTATCGCTCAAAACTGAAGTTTGGTAAATATTCACATCGAGACGCATTCTGGTCACTTCTTACTTTTACAACAGTCTACTGTAGATTCTTTTTAACCTAGTATCTTTTTGGTCAGTTTGGACTTTTTGTGTCTTAGTTACTTCGTACCTTTTTAGTTAGTCCGTACATTTTTGATCAAGTTATATTTTTCATATTCGTTGCTATTTTTTTTTTCAAAGATATTTCGGACACAATATTCATGTGTATGCAGTTTAAAGTATATTAATTCAAAAAAATGTTCAATGTTTTCCGATATTGCTAGATACATAGTATTGAACTGTTTTAAATCAGCTTATCAAAATTAGATTTTCTTTTAATTATACGTTATTTGGTAACATGCATGCAAATATATCGCCAGACTGAAGAGAGAGTTAAATTTTACACTTGCCTACGGGGATTTACACTCGCTAGAAAGTCAAAAATATACAATGAAAAGCAAAAACGAATATGAGCTTCCTCAACGTATACATGCAAACGAAATTATTGCTCATAATATTAAATGAGGGCGCGCCAGAAGAAGATTCTCCTTTGAGATTGGAAACCGATTAAGACTAGATACGATGTTACTCTATTGCAAACTAGCTATTTATCCTAATCAAGATTTCAGTTCCGTGGGAGTCGAACAAATTAAGATAAGGTATACGGACGAAAGCAAGCGAAATAAAACGAACTATGTTATGATTTTAGAGAGAAAGTATAGTCTGTGCGGTGCTATCCTTTGGAAGTAGGAACACTAAGGATCCGAGTTCTACGTCAAATCGGGTTTATCGGTAAAGAGGGGAAATAATGCTATAAACGAAACGAGCGACGTGAATGAAAGGCATCTAGATGGCTATGGCTAAAAATATCCAAAATGCAATGGGAGCCAGGTAGCCGATATATCTCGCGGATGTAAGAGCAAACCCACGGACGCGGCGGATTGAGGTTGAATGATGATCAAGGTGCCGAAACCGTCCGTTTCATAACTGAGGACGAGACATCATAGCACAGAAATAATGATCCATACATATTTAAAAAGTTTACAAAATGATTGAAGGTTATTTCGCAAAGTTTGTTGTACATGTGCCGTAGTTTTACGCATTATTTTGTTTTATCATGATTTTTTTACCGAAGAACACATGATAGTTCAATTCATCTTTAAAATTGTTTTATGAAATTTCTGTTTTTTTTTTTATTCAATATAGTTTTTATAATTACACAACACGATACATTGAATAATATTTATTTATCACAAACGTTATTTTATATATACTGAATAGGTTTATGTTGTTTACATATTCTCAACTCTTTTACACTTAAAAGACTTAACATATAATGAATAACTATATCAAATATAATATACGTTAACATATTAATGTTAAAACTATATTGAGTTACATCAATTTGACTCATCTCAGAAAAAAATTAAAATTTCACAGCTTCATAACTGAATATCGAATGTTGACGTTTGATTGAGTCATATATCCATATTCTCTTGCAAGTTGAAGTTTCGATTGCCATTCAAAGTCACAACTATACATAAGACAATGCAAGTGAGCAGATTTGTCCATTGTCTGAAGTTGATATTATGATTAATTTTTCTACCAAAAAAAAAAGTTTATTCTTTACAGTCATGTTCTTTTTGTTAACGTTCAGTTCTCTTAAGTTGCCCTCCTTTATTAAGAAGGAGATTTCCAAAGTAATAAAAAATAAAAATCTATTTTGAAAAATAGAAAGTGACTTTTGAATTTCGGGAGAACATTTTACATTAATACGATTGTTGATCACAAGTCGTGATATGAGTGCTTTATGGCTAACATTTAGATCTAGGAATCTAAGATGAAACGCCCCTGATTCTAAATTGATACCAATTGTTATTTGTAATGTTTTTTTATTATTTTAGCTAGTTAGAATAGGAGCATTTGTATACATCAATATGAAGAAGAAGACTTCACGAGCCCCCCCCCCCCAAAAAAAAAGGTGTTCCCAGCAACCACCTTGCTCGGAAATTATGTAAAAAGAATATTGTCTAGGTTTGAGATTTGAACAGTTTGAAGAACTTTAGAAAAATAATTCCTTAATTGTTGAATTAATCAGCGAGAATAATTGTTCTGAACTGAAGTATAGTGGCTTGCAATTTAGTAACGATGTATGATAGGTAATTGGGTAAATATTTTGCATTTCAGTTTTCGAAAAAGGTGTCTGTATTGTTCCAAACGGGCTTGAAAGGGAAAAGAACGCAAAGCTTGTAAGACACAATTTTGTAAATTTTTGATGTTTAACATACATAACTGGTTTGTTGTTTCATGTTATTTTAATGTGATTAAACAGCTTTTGAAAAATGTGTCATGGGGTGCCCCTCTATGAACCATTTCCAGCAAAAACTATTTGAAATATGATCACTTAGTTTATAATCCAATGTTTCAATCGGTAGTTTAATACTCAAATCTTCACTTTAATATCAGATATTTCATTGAAAGAACATATTCACCCCTGGCAATCAGATTTCATTCTACTACATAAATCGCGACCTACTACGGTTGGTAACCATTCTATAACATATTGATCACCAACCTACGGTATAAATTTGTTGATGTTTTTAAATCAGATCCTTTTTTCATGACTTCCTAGTTCATTTCTATTTCAAAATATATACCATTCGGTCATCAGGACATTTATTAACTTATATAAACCAACTCACACATTATACTATGCCTCGCATGAAAGATTATAAAGACTTATGTAGGCGATTTATGTAGTAGAATGAAATCTGATTGCCAGGGGTGATATTGTATTCAATTGAATTTGAATTCACACATTACAACTGGGATGAGTATAATATTAATCCCAGATTACAATTATCAATAATACCCCAAACGGGCCCAAAGTTAATTGACCACTTGCCTTTATTTATCTGGTTATTTACGTTGGGAACAATTTATATTTTTGATTTCTGTTTGGAAATCAAACCTCCATATTAGCAATCCAAATAAATTTGAATGTAAGAACTATATGGCGAATCATTTTGAAAAATTATTTTGAATTTGATTGCATAGATATCTTGTGTTTTGCATTTTACTCAATTATCGCCCACACTAGCGAATTCAGCCTTTATAATATGCCATGGACTATTTCTGAGTATATGTAAATGACATCTCTATTGTCAGAAACATATTCTTAAGTCTTTGAAAATATAAAATATTTTACATTTTTCTTGAGTTAGACATGTATGCTTATGATGTCATAATGATAATACCGTAAGTTACGGTACGTTCGCAAATTAATTCTTGAAGACCTGTCTACGTCACGCTAAAGTAACGTCTCCCAAAAAAAATAAGCAATGGACGAATATGATTTGACGAGGGTTTTTACTTCCTAGATACTTCCCCAAACATTGAAAAATGAATAGCTTTTGATTGGTCAGTTTTGAAGGTGAAGGATAGTGGTGTGCAAGAATGGGTGATGTGGTACACCTATGTGCCTAATTTGAAACAGGTCCTAATTTGAAACACTTTTTAATAAAGTCGCTCCAGCTCATAAAAGTGAGGCCGAAATTATCCGAAAATATCAAATACATCATGTAAAAAATACAATTTATGAATATAAAATATGAATTGATGACTTCATGTTTATTACGTTTTAAAGAAAGAAACAAGTCATTGATGTATGCCTTGATTATTTTGCGTTTACTTAGCTGCACTGTAAAACAAACGAAATTTCAAATTAAGTTTAAACGTTGTTAAATAATTATGTAAGCCTATTAAATACATAATCAAAGAGAGAAACAACATAACTATAGGTAGATGTAAACAAAATATCGAATTTATTCATGAAATGTTTCAAATAAGGCACAATAAAAAAAGTGTTTCAATTTAGGCAAAATGTGCCTAAGTTGAAACGTCTTCATAAAAGTGAATATTTTTATGCACAAGCATTGAATAATGCAATCATTAACATGATATATGGTAATTCGACATAGCTTTCGCCTCCAAAAAGTCCAATTTGATTGGAAGCTCAATAAAAGATTAAATTGAAATTTTACCAAAAATGTGTTTCAACTTAGGGTCACAGGTGTACCACAGACTCGTGACATATCTTAATTTTACATTCATCCCATTTCCTTTATTTTTATATAAAACAACTTTACTTAAATACAAATCGTGTACATTTTTGTGACATTTGTTCAAAAAGTGTTGAAGATACGGTGATACAAAAAGTGCTGAAGATACGATAATACAAAATGTAGTAGCATAAATTATCTATGTGACAACTTACAAAAAGCGTTAAAAATACGAGCAAATAAAAAAGGTGGCGATTTTATTTGAATATATCAGCATTTTGGAAGCAAAACATACACGTTTATTTAAATTTAATAATTTTGCACGCTAAGTTTTGCACATTTAAATTTCATTTTAATGTTTTGATTGGGGTAAATGGACTCACTCTTATACTTTGAAATATCATGCATATTATATAATACTATAAAGTTACCATTTACGTTCGGCTAATCAATATGATGTCAACAAAGAATATATTTACAGTCTATTGGTGCTTCCCCGTGGGCTAATGCACAGAGTGGCTGGCCCTGAAGGCTTGAACCAGTCCTAAATAGCACTAATCAGAAGGCGCGAGTTCAAGCCCACCACGGGAAGCACACGTGGTTGACCCAGGTAGTGAAATACATAGGTATCTGCCTCAAGAGCAGGGAAGGTTAACAGACTGGCTGTGAGAGAGGAGTGGCATTGCAAATGAGTCTGGCCCAAACGCTAAGTAGAATGAGATTGGCTCTTCGGCCATGTCAATGATCCTGTTTCGACTTTTACCTAGTCAATCTAAAACTGTGTTAAATTACTCCCATTATAATAAAACATTTTATTTTGTGATTAGAGCATACTTCGAGTTGAATAAGAAGAGATGGGGGCAACAGTTTCCCGATGCGCCTACAAGGGACTGGTTTATTATCCTGGCTCGAAACATGTACCAGGTCCATCAGCTGGTACATTGCATGTTGGAGAAGTAATTCACAGCTTTCACGTCCTACCACCAGGTAAGCCAAATCGAACTCTACACCGTTTTACATTTATATAGATTCATATTAAATATTTTACCATTATGCACGGAAGACTTCAGTTTTAATAAAATGTATGGAATAATTCTGATTTACGTGAACACATATTATATAGACAATTATCTTAAGAGATTTTTAGATTTTAAACTGTTAAATTATTGTTGATATTGATCATATATTAACGCTAATACGTCAAAGATTATAATGCAATGCTTACAATAACAATTGAAATATATCTCATCCGCATACATTAATGAAAATACTGGGTAAATTTCATTTCGTACGAAGAGATATAGTTAAAAACATGATTAATGTAAACTAAATAGGAAAATCTATATTATTTCATATTTATGCATTTATTACAGGGTGCAAAATAGGTACACAACCGGATGACTTTTACTGGTGGGCACAAGTGGAGTTCATACCCTGGATGGACGATCATCTTGTCGTGGGTATGGGTGGTTATGTACACCGGCCTGGTCGATTACCTTTAGCATCCACGCCCAATTACCAGGGCCGTGTCTATATATGCAGGATATTGCCGGAAAATCGAACGGGTAATGTTATAGAGTAGATGTATATTGATTGGTTTAGCTTTCATAATATGCTTTGATATCATTGTGGATATTGTCAAATAACAAGGCGGGTGAGGGTGTGTGCTAATTGATGTAACAATTTGCAGTACATGTAATGATAATGAATGTGAAAGTTATATACATAAGTGAACATAGATATTTCTCTGAACTGATTCTTAGATCTTTAATAACGTGTTCAAAAATAATAACGCTCTGGTGGGTGTTTGGGTCTATAACTTTTTAATGCGTTGACTTTTTTAAATGAAATTTTCACATAATCAACTTCAATCATTTTTTATTCAAAAAATGTAATTATCTTGATATTTACTATCTCACCCACATCACAATATAACGATGTTCAATGAAGGGTGACAAAGACAAATTCACATCAGGCCTCTCTTGCATAAAATAAGCGATTTTGAAATCGCATTTTGGTTTCGATTTTCAAAGTTTGCATCGTTGTTTTTTATTTCAAAGAAATAATCAAATCGATCGTTTCGTTTCCCGACAAATAAAAAAGTGAAAATTGCAACTAGCGATTTTTACGAACCAAGACCGTAGTCTGAGCTTTAATCTGTATGCTTGGTATAGCCCGTCGGTGCATTGAGTTTAGGCAAAGGTAAGGTTAATTTATCAATTCAGGTAAATCGATTGATATTTCTTCGAATGGCATATCACGTTTATCTTCCTTGCTATTATTAAAATGTTGGTATAATTTTCATTAAATGAAAGTGCCCTGCCTAATTAATCGTTGAGAGAACTTAGACGGGTCAAATGTGTCCTTTAGACTAGCGACGAAAATTGATTGCATACTGCTGTCAGACAATAATATTGCGCTTAATCCAATTAATTAAAAAGGAAACCTGTGATTCAAGGAAGATTAAAACATACCAAATTGATAGACGATGCCATTAAAAAAATTGAACTCACATAATTAACGCACCAATCATGCATTTGCTACACTTAAAGACTTTATAGTGAAAAATGTATTGTCACCCATCATTGAATATCGTAATATTGTGATGTTGGTGAAAGTGTAAATACTAAGTTAATTACATTTTGTTAATCAGTATTGATTGAAGTTTATTATGTGAAAACTCCATTTTAAAAAGTCAACGCGTTAAAAAGTTAAAGACCCATACACCCACAAGAGCGTTATTTTTTTTGAACACGTTAGTTTATGACTAATGTGTAGAGTATAGTCTAGATTAATTATTACATCACTGGTATATTATAGATATGCGGTACCGCTATTTTTAGTTAATTTGAAAACAAAAGGATAAGAATATTATACAGTTTAGAAAAAGGACACTGTCAATTAACATATATTTTACCTATTATAATCTTTTGCAGCTTACAGTTTACTGAAACGGTCAGAAAGCTCCGCTCTACCCAATGCCAGTGTGCACCCAGGTGGAAACTGCGTCGCACATGCTGGACGCGGTCAATTCGTTATGGACTTTCTATCCATGGATAATCGAAGAACATTGGACAAACCAGCCGACCGTAACAGTAGCTACAAAAAGGGCACTTTCGCGCCGAATGGTCTCAGCATTGCTATTATCGCCAAATGCTCACAAGTCATTGAGCTAATCGTGTGTCGTTTGGATTTCGGTAGAATGATAATAGAAAGTAGTCAAATAAACTGTCATCGCTATTGCCAGGGTTTTCGCGGCGAGGAAAGTCGCCTTGACCTTTATGAATGTCGCTATTCAATCGATAGTCACTATATTGCTATGGGTGCGTCTCATGGACGCTTATTTGTGGTGGATACGAAAATGCACCTCGTTTGCTGTGTGTGTCCTGGGATTATCGACCGTGCTCTGGACAGGATGTCGAATGAGCGTTGTTTTGATTTTGACCCTCGGTATTTGCATCGGAGGTTGGCTGTGGCAAATGAGGCAAATGCTGTGTATTTATGTGACCTGGAAGAACGCAGTGTTGTCGAAAAGCGACAGGTAACTGACACAGCTAATAAAGTGTGTGTTTTAACGAAAAATGTATAATTTAATTTGGTTTATTTGCTTAAAATGCGCAAATTTAAATATCTTCTTGACAACAGTTAATGATTACGTTAAACACTCACATACGAACGTCATCATAAGTCTGTTTTAGAACTGCCTAAACCCTTAGGAATGCTTACTGTTCGAAAACCATTTGAAAACCCCCTCTCTTTTTCGAACAAAATATACGCAATACCTACTCTAAGGAAGACTTAAGTATTTGACAATGTCTTTTCAATATAGTTCAATTCGACAGCTGTGTAATAACTATTTCTGTTATATCATTGCAGGTTATAGATGAGGACGACGGAAACCTCGAATGTCTCAAATACTCACATAGTGGCCACGTGCTTTCAGTTGCATGCTCAAACGGATACATCCTTATTCTTGACCCTGACACTGCGAATTCCCTTTTATCGCTCAATGGCCCCGCGCTGCCTAGCAACGTAGCCCTGTGTCGCGTCAATGGCGCGTTGGCGCGTCCGCTCTTTATGAGTTTCGATACATTCGGACAGCGCCTCGCAGTATCGTACACTGACGGTCTAGTTCGTGTGTGGCAACTACAGCCCGTGATGAATTTGCAATTTATGTGTAAAAGAGTGATTTTACAGTTTGTGCATTTGAGAGATTTAGATAGGTTGCCGTTACCTAATAAGATAAAAGGGGAAATATATCCACTGGATCCAATGTCGTGATAATGTAGATAATATGCGATAAATTTTGATTGAGTTATTTTCATAATGATATATTTGCATTTATCCAACACTGCTCTTTACAGGTGTTACCTTAGCGATCGCACGGTCGCATATTTTTAGCATGCATATTTATCTGGTATATGTCTAATTTCCCTATAAGTTTACTCAGCAATTATTATTCTTCATATAGTTTTATCACTTTACAATTGTTCTAATATTTTCAACTTATTTAATATTTATATTTTTTAATATTGTATTTATTTATGTGTGGATGTTTATGAATAGTCAATTTCCTTTAGTGTCATAAATTAAGTTTGATCTCTTTATATAAAAGTATCTGTGATTAAATATAATTTAAAATTGATGGTTATTAATAAATTTGTGGCCGAGCTTTATTAATTTTAGAATGTATTTTTATTTTATATTGTTCAATATCTCAAAATCGATTCAAAAGAAATATGTTTTTCTTTTGCAATATGTGGCCAGATTTGCTATTTCATTCAAACATAAAACACAGGAATTTTTGGTCATCTAAATTCTGAAGTTTTTTTTAAAAATGTACTGTATTATCATAAAGTCTCGATATTACCTATCTATATAAATGAATTTGCTATACACCCAGTACCACATCATTTTAACCGATACCATACCATTAACCCATACCCATGTTTTTCTCATACAAAGTCTTGATGCATAATCCATAGAAAATTATGATGTTACGATATTATTTTACGATAGAATTCCAAGCTAAATATAATATGGATCTGGACGAACAATCTGATCCAATCAAAACCAATCATTACATTGATATCAGATTGATTGTCTCATTTGGTTTTCAAGTGGAAACATAAGAAGACCTACATGTATATTCAACATATCGACTTTTTGGTTAATATACATATAGAAAAATATAACACATATAAAGCCTTATTGGTGCAGAACCTAATCGATAAAAAGCAATGTCCCATGCTTTTCCTCTGGCTCAGGTCCATGTATTCAATTTATATACGATTTGCACTGGATTTCATATGAATAAAAGAATACCGGGTTATATTAGTGTATTGATTTAATAGTATTGGAATATGTTAGTATTGGAATAAGTTATTAACGTGCGACATACATGTGTTTATATGCAATGGACACACAAATTACAAGCACATAAAACAAATGATAATTTGAAAATTATAGAGAGATTTCCAAAAAACTTATAAACACGGATACTGTTTGACTGATTATCCTACCTTATTCATTATACAGAAACAAAGCGGAAATAATGGAAGACAACAGAGAACGTGAATTGGAACTGGAATATTTAAGTGTTCACAAGTTCTTGCTTTTCAACTTCATTCTTGCTAATGATACCCATGCAGTTCAAAACATTTTAAATCAAGACTGCTCTACTAAAATGAGACTGACTGACAGCGATATTGAAAGCTACATTAATGGCTGTCCCTTTGCAAGTATTTTGAGCGTATGTAGATATAGGACGTTGTTTGATTCCTGTCTCAAAGATATGCAGGACCACAGACTCAGACTGGCAAGGCACGTATGTCTTGGATTTTCAAAAAAGAATGAGGAGTGCATCGAACTATACAAAGGTTTACGCGATACGGATAAGCTCCGGCATGGCATAAATCATTTTAACGAAAAATCAGGAAAGGATTTTATAGGTCATGCTATCATTCCTATAACCTTGCTAGAACTGGCATGTATCCTATGTCAGTTTTATCAGTCTACAGAAATGCTTGAAATTCTTCTATATGAGACCATATTTGATCATGATTTAGATGCTACTTTGCACACTATCATATGCAATCCATCGGTAAACAATGAAACTATTGACACACTCCTTAAATGGCAATCTACAGTTAATGGATGTGACGAACACGGCAGTTATGACAGACACCTGGATGCATGCACTTCTAAATTATATCAACATCGAAATGCCCAACTCTCATCTTCGATTATCGCATACTTTGACTCGTGTTGCAACGATTGGCAAGATCCCCTTGGCCATCGGGATAAGACTGCCACTTTATACAAAATACAACACTGTTTTAAGGGCCGAGGCAAAGCTTTGCAAATCCGGAATTTACCTCTTTTACAGATGTATTTCGACAATAACGAATATGATAGCGGTGAAATTCTACATTTGATCCATAGTACATTGCTCTATAGGGAGTGGTATAAACTCCATGTTTTTCTTATGAATCCTCATATCAAAAACAAGTTGTTATGGGACATTACATGGCTAACTAGCACCGATCGGCCACTTTTTATCACAAACTACTTATTGAGATCATTCTTCAGTGATTGCGATACCATTGAAGCAACTACATTTTTTTCCAACCTTCTCAAATATGGTAGCTCGAAACCTTTAACACAATGGTTGATGTACTCCTACGTAGCTCAAACCGATAAGAATGCTTTGCGCCAATTCAACCTATTTGAATTGCTTTTTGAATACCGACGAAGTTTGCGTCGCGATTCGACGTTTTACGCGATGTGCAAAATTCTCATCAAACTTGGCGTGGATATAAATCGATGGGAGCAGACAAACCCTATGTATTATGCCATATATGAAGGTGATCTCCGTTTGATTCGATTGTTGCTGTATCACAATTATGACTGGAGTCAAATTAGTGCAACGAACAAGGCATATAGAACGAGAAAATTCCATCTGCTCAAGGTCATTATTATTATCATAATTATTATTATTTTTGTTTAAGTATTATTAGTATAATTATTATTATGATTTTTTAAAATATAATTTGCATTTGGGCATTATTATTATCATAACTATTAGTATTAGAATAATTATTATTACTATTATTTTTAGATATTATTATTTGCATTTGGGCATTCTATTATTATCATTATTATTAGTCCTCCGCCGCCGCGTTAGCGCGAAGCGGAGGACTATAGTATTCAGTACTGTCCGTCCGTCACTACAACAAATAATTGAGCTATCAAAAAAAATTCAAGTTTTTTATACGTTCAATGGAATTATAAGTCCAATGAACCATGTCCGTCTGTCCGTCTGTCCGTCTGTCTGTCTGTCGACACCTAGATGCACTACTTTGTACGGACGAGTGCTCGCTTATCCCTCTTTGGATTTTGTTTTCCTTTGGCACATGGAACAAACATATATTGGAGCTGTGCTTAGGCGTATTATTTTTGAAAAATCTCAAAAATTGTAATTTTGGCGATTTTTTGAAAAATTGTGATTTTGGGGACTTAGCGTGATTATTGATGGTAGTTTGTACGGACGAGT
>LQRL01134377.1:0-12895 GCA_001703475.1 Hydroides elegans | reverse complement strand
AATTCATTTTAGTATTCAAGATATTTATAATTTTTGTGAAACTATGGATATATATTACGTTTTATATGAGAATTTAAATCCAATAAAACCGACGAGAATTTTTTTTACTTGCGTTTTTTTACTATGTCTTCTCACCTAGACGAAATGTTCAACTCATTGATCCATAGCGAAACGGTCTACTCCCCTAGCCGAAATGATCGACTCACTAAGTCCCCGATGATAATCCCCTCAATGCGATTTGTAATACAAAGTTGAATACACCATCAATTTCTAATTGCAATCAATACATATCAACACAATTGCTATGAGAAGCGAAACGGCCAACTCACACTAATCCAACTCACTCACTCAATGATGACTCGTATGAATATACCATTTTAGGGTATCTTTAATTTTTTGAAGGCCAAAAACCAGGGTAAGTATACTTGCCCTGAAAAATATTAGGGTAAGTATACTTACCCTAAAAAATCAGGGCAAGTATACTTGCCCTAGGGTAAGTATACTTGCCCTAACCGAATAGATACCCTACAACATATATACGTGTATAAACAAACTTACAAATATTTGGCGAAGTTCGTAATGAGATCGATAGTGAACTCAGCGAATTCGACATCTTCGACGTCGTTCCATGGCACGATATCGTAGTAGATCTTGCTGTCGTTTCTCACTTCCGGTGCCAACTGAAGAAGAGGCCAGCCCCAGAAATAGGGGATCTCGCCGCTGTGGGGTACACCTGTGAAATATTCAAATAGTTTTTTTTATTGATACAAAATGTAACATCTTAGCCAGGTGCATTCATGCAACACACTGATCTCGAAAACGTTGTAAATGAAGCTCAGCATTTGGTCGCAAAACAAATATGTTTACGACGTACGTTGCGTCATACATGTTTTAGATGAGGGGACAGGTTTCATGGTGTTAAATCTCATAATCAAAGCGATCTTTTTATGCCATCGATTTTTAATATACATTCATAAAAATAGAGAGTTAAATGTAACGGCTTGTTCCTTTCAATAATAGCGTATAATTTAATAAGAGTACGGAATTCGGGTAATCTGTGGCGTGATTATTGATGCGATTCAAGCAACATACATGTACATGTATATGGATTTTTTCACCAACATATTCAACACTATTAACATTGAAAACTGGGGACATACCAGCCCATTCGGTATCCTCAAATATTCCCTCTGACGCGTTGACGCTTCTGTATCCGAAGATGTATTGGTAACTGGGGGCGACGCGAGACTGCAGTTTCAACTGACGGTCGCTGGGGTAACCGAAGGCCGCATCAGTAGTCATCTGAATAATTTTGTCAGAAATAAATAATAAATGCATTAAGTAATAAATAAATTATGTAATATATATAGAAATTATATGTAAGATATTGTTAGTAGCCTACACGTATGTAGCCTATGTATAAATACATACACGAACAAATCTATATCACGATAAATGTAAGAATACTGTGATTCAGCTTTTGAATAAATGTCCGGGACCTAAGGATGTAACTTTTAATCATGGATTGAAAATGAGTCTGTAGCTCACATCAGTAAAAGCATCCCTGTTAAGATCCTCATCCTCAAGATAAGGCCACGGCGTGTAGAAATAGTTGACAGCCCAGTAAGCTTCTTCTGCCTGTTCAGGAGTCACCGATGCGTTCCAAATGCGAACATATCTGTCGTACAAGAGGAAGTTGAACTCTGAGCGGTTGAATCCGCCCTCCAGGGCTTCGGGCATGTCTGAAAACAATATGAATTGATTTTGAAAAATTGAAATGATAAGTTAAGTGTCTATAATGTAGAGCTCTATGCAGACAATTTTCATAGCTAAATGGTTTTATTCCATTCAGGTATGCGCTATTCTTTCCGTCAAAGAACTGGATTTGTAAGGGGATGTGATTTTGAAAGAGTGTGTTTATATAAATTTAAAACATATAATAGGGGTACATTAAGCAATTAAGTGCAATTCATATGATATCTGGAGAGAAATAATTGTCCCTTAGATCCCCATGGGAATATTGGATCATAACACAACCCAAAAATAGATAGCTTATTGCGATTAAACTCAAAGGCTACAGGTATCTAGCTTACATGCAATAAGGTATAGTGATCCATCCTCGGCATTCCAACCGCTCATCAGAGGAACCTGTGAATATTCTCCGGCTTCGCGCAGACGCAGTGGGTCATTGGGAATGAAGTTACCGGGGCCGTCGACAACGGGGGCGTGACCAAGGCAGTAGAAGCCCGGCTAAAGGAGAAAATAAATCAATTACAATGTAGTAAGGTCTATGCTTTAGTGTAAGTTTATGAACAACATGCTTTCGATACAGATAGAGTGGAATGCATGAACACCTAGTTACGGCACACAGAAAAACGTTGTATTTCAAAGGATCGATGTTACCAAACTCCTAAATTATATGAAAATAATTAATAGTAAAATAATTAATATCCACAAAAAAATCAAATCCTCAACGTTTTTATAAATCCCTGCAACATCTAGTGTTCCATATATGAAATCAAAACACTTCACTCACAGTGCAGGTGACCCCATCATTATCAGCCAGTTCATTCGCATCCGCGGCCTTCAAGCAATTGTACATGTCAATGGGTGGATCAACGGGGCAACCGAGCTTCTCGGCAGCTTGCTTAGGGTAGTTCCATGGCGAAGAAAACGCGCGGTTGTACGACCAGAAGTTGGTGTCGGTGCCACTCTGTTCGATGGCAGCGTGGAAGAGGCCTTTTGGCATAAAAGGTGCTGTTTTATTAAATGTCTATTTTTTTTTCGAGACCAAACGCCGCACTTTGTTTTAAGCAGACTGACATCTCCGAGTTTAAACTCATAGAAATACATGCTTATATTGCAAGATTTTTTTTCGGTTTACTAGTCTTTTTATTTCATAAGAGCTAAACATGTTTGTTTGATAAATTAGTTTTGAGCGAAAAGAAAATACAATGAGAATTCACAACACATGGTTTACTATTTACACGTACATTAACCCTATAAAACACGTACATTTGAATATACTGATATCTATTTGTGAAACACAAACACATACCTTCAGTCACTGGAGACACGGTATGGAAACCAGTGCTAGCTGCTCCGGCACTTTGACCGAAAATAGTGACCTGGTCTGGATTTCCACCAAAAACAGCGATATTTTCCTGCACCCACTGCAAGGCGAGGGCTTGGTCGTAGAGTCCTGAGTTGCCGGTGTTGGTATCGTCCTCAGTATTGATGAAACCTTAAGAGTCATGCGAATTATTATTTACTTCATTCAAATTTATATCAAGCTTTGTCTCTTTTAATTAAACCTATTTGAAAGGAAACCAAAAGACGTTTCTTTGGTATCGTGCTATCCCCATGGATTACCACTTCCTGAAAAATAGCATATGTTAATTTCGAAATTACTGTCATTCGAAGTAATAAGCAATATCAACATCGCAACTTCGAGTTTTAAAATGATTCATTATTAACTAGATGGTTTAGCTAACAGGTTGGAAGATTTTTTTTCAGAATAAAACCCTACCGAAAATGCCGACCCTGTAGTTGACAGTCACCACCACAACGTCTCTCGCCGCAATGAAATGCCCCGGATACTGGATGTTGCCTCCGCTGCTGAATCCACCGCCGAAGAAATAGACCATCACAGGGTATGGGGTGTCTGGGTTCAAGTTCTTTTGTAAACAACACGAAGAAATTATTAATTATTGTTTTATTTTGTATGGACTCAATATGGTATTCTATATATTAGCAGCAAGGGTGAATATCAAATTAAGTAGTGTGGCACTGTGCATCAAATCTGCAAGATGTTCCTGTGTATTTTAAGCTTTAGTATCTACAATGATAGTCATGTAACACGTCATCCAATTTTTTTGGGGTATGACTTTTGACATGAAACAAGTTTAAAAAGCACAAATACGCATATGAAAATATGTGGTATGAAAATATCGCAAAATAGATACCTCGGGGGCTTGGACGTTAAGATTCAAGCAATCCTCCGAATATTCGCCAAATACGGTTCCGAATCCAGGATGAGTGATCCACAAGATTCCTTCCTCGCTTTGCATACATTGCGCTCCCAGGTCGAACGCCTGGAAAACTTCTTCCCATTTCGCGGCTGGCTGTGGCCTCTGTATAATTAGGAGTCGAATTGCGTTTTACTTTTTGTGTGTCACTTTTTAAAAAATGCGTTACATATATGCTAATAAAAAAATAACATAGGGATCTCAAAACATCAGGGCTTAGGAAGAGTCAATGTCTTGCAGATGAGTGAGATACCAAACTCTTTAAAACGGCATAAGCAACAAAAAAAATTTTGCAAAATAGAAACACGATACACGATAGAAATACCTTGGTTTCCTATTTACACTTGCATTTTTTTGCTTTTGAAATATCAGTTTAAACATGCAAAATTCAAGTTATTTTCCAAACATGGTCTGGCGACGCTCTTTATTGATTGAATATTGATTGATTTACCTCGAATCGCAAATCCCCCACTGGCGGTGCACCAAACGGAATTCCATTCCAACTATGCACATTCACTCCATAATGCGTAGCAATGATTCTTCCCTGAATCGGTCCGGTTGAGATATCGAGAATTGGTCCGGGCGTCTGTGCATTCAATGCACTAATATAGCACAGTGCGGCTAATAGCTTAAATAAGTCCATGATTCCGAAATACTTTATCCTCGTGCAGCCTCTGGCGTTGACTCGGTGAGGACTGAAGCTGGTAATGCATTTACTTGGGAAGTGGACAATCACAATCAGTAATGTTATACCACGAGTGCCTATCAGTTTAGATTTGGGACACCCTCTATACTTAAGACAACGAATTTGTTGATAATGTATGGGAAGACAAGCAGGTGCAATTTCAGGGATGAAGGGGTTCACGGAATACAACCTAGATTTTTGACCTGAATTTTAAAGAAAGGTCACATCGTCATTGTGCCCGATTGGATATAGTGGCTATCTGAGAAGGTTTGAACGAATGCATTATAGCACAAATCAGAAGGTCGTGAGTTCAAGCCCACCATGAGGAGCACATACACGTACAGCCAATGAAATAAATGGGTACCTGCCTCTAGAGCAGATAAGGTTAACAGATCGTCACTCGCTGAGAGCGAGGAGTGGTAGACCCTCCATGGCATTGTATATGACATTGTGTCTTACCTAAACGCTAAAGAGATGGGCCTTTGGCTAGGATCTATGTCTAGTCTCAACACACAAAATATCGGCTTGTAAGTTACATCCTTGATATAATCTAGATATGAATATCTATTCGAAAATTCACAAACAATAAAACAAGGATTTTTTTTGCAATTTAAAACATTTATTTTGAGAGAACATGGTATCCAACTTAATAAAATTGTTTCTGTCACTCAATTATATATAATTTAATCAATATTTCAATATGAAAGATTATATACAATTCTTTAGCACTTAATTTATACATGCACCTTTTGGAAGAACACATATTTGACTAGTTTGAAATAAGGTAAATAATGAAGTGTTCTACACTTTTAAAATGTAAATTTATAATTTTGTTGCCATCAAACTATACATTTTGTAACATATAATGCAATATTCATTTAAAGCTTTGAATTAATCAATAAAACAACTCTTTCTTGCAAAACGTATGAACAACGTTAACGTTACTGCATAAACTAAATATATATTCTTCACACATTCAGCGTTATATATACCAGTAGTCAAACGAATCAAAGACATTACATTGGAATTATTATTTTCTTTCTCCATTTTTAGTATTCGTCTAAGAAACATGTCCCCTAGCCAAGAAGAACATTAAATGTTATCACGTTATCATCAAATCGACCTGCATTTTAGATGTTGAACTCAATACATGTCCTATATACAGTTACTCAACAATCTATCAGACTTAATAATATACAATTGATACATATGAAATCGAATAGTACCAGAAGTTGATCACATCTCGCTTTTATCATAGCATTTGATAAAGTGCAGTAGTTTATGAGGATATGCTTACTAATAAACCCGACAGCACGACGTGAGATTTAACATATTATTACATTCACCTACGTGCGTTGGTGGTCAGTTGTAGGATACTATTTTAATGATAAAAATATGATTATCCATGTGTAATAAAAACCGATTTTAATTTTTACTCTTAAAAATAAAATATAAAATCTTATAGATATAGCGAATTCAGATATGAAAAAGCTTTCAAAATAAACAACCAAACGCAAAACTGTAATCAAACAGTATACCGACTTAGTATAAAACTTGAATAGGGTTAAATCAATGAAAAGATATGAGTGAGATATATCACGAATTAAAATACAAAACTTGTTTTTAAAAATGTTAAATATCAGTCTTTGCTTTGATAATAAATAATAACGAACTTGCTAGTCTTATTTATTCGAAAATATTGACAGACTAGTGACTATCCTCAGCTACCGGTATTTCAGCATGACTTGACGACATTGTTATCAGTTAAACAGTTCAGTCGACAAACAATTTATGGAACTCAGTCAAACAACAACTGTCTTTGTCGGCATAGATAATTGAAACCCCCAAACCTGCATCTTTAGTCATACGAAATCACACGAGCCATATCGCCAGTTTGTTATCGAAATAAAGATTTTATTTCAAAAGCCAGAATCGCTTTGCAACACGCCACATAATAAACGAAACCATAACTTCTATCTGCAGTTTTTACTTGATACATTTTGGAAAAACTTCCCTTATTCAATATACACCCGAATTCAACCTTTCCACCGCAATAAAAGGCCACAATAGATACTCCATATCACTCCACTGTCTTTGCCCTCCAATATCCGTGGACGCCTGGCTGGAGGGAATGAAGTTCATGACTAAACAGATGACGATCGCAATGATAACGAGAATGCCGCTCAACGTGTAGCGAAGGCGCAGTTTGCAGGTCTTCCAGTCGGGAACGCGCTGCCAGAGGCGTTCGGCTAGAGTGTCTTCGCTGTATAAGTTGAGAAAAATATCCGATAAACTCAAGTGTTTTGAGACATAACGTAGGTAAATGAGACATAACGTTTTGTCTATGAGACGGATATGAGGTCGCATTTAGAAAAAAAAACGATAAAATGCATCGAAATACCAATATACCAAAAATTACAAATCGCTTGTAGTATATACATGTATTGTAACTCAGCCGATGTTTCAAAATTCAATATGTGCATTGTTGATCATTAAGTCATCTAAATACGCTTGGTCGCAATAGCGTTATTCACAGGAGCGCAAAATGCTTGGATATATTGCTACTTTGATCTAGCTGATTTACCTGTCCTCATCTTCATCCACTGTATCCTGGCGTTCGATGAGGTCGCGAAGTTGTTCTTGAAACAAGAGCATCTGTTCGCCCATGTTGTCACTGCTCACCCGCGGAGACGACATTCGGCTCAGGTCATCGATTTGACTAGTTTTGACAAAGAAGGATAGTTTTATTATAATAGAAATAACCCTTTTATTAAAATAGGAAAAAAACACTAAAAAGAGCAATTAACTTGTTTAATGTTGTAAATAACTTGTGCGGCACTTAAGGGCGAAATTGTCAAAAGCCTCTATCTAAGAGACCCAATCGAATCAATAAATACAGAAATTATGGCAAAAACATGATAAACCATTCATTTAAGTCTTACATTTTAAATCACATCTTTATTCAAATCTTAATTTGAATTAATTTTTAATACACATACTCATCAGGGTCATCATCCGTAATGATAGTCTGATTGGCAATGGCTCTTCGTTGTCTTTCTCTCGCTTGTCTCTCTTCCAGATCTGCTTTCGAAACTTCATTATTATTACTTTCATCTATAGTCACTTTCTTATTATTATTGTTATTACTCCGATTTTCATTGCCACCCACATCAACTGAACCACGACCATGTGCATTAGTATCACTACTGTCTTTTTGTTGCTTATCGGCTTTATCAACAACTTTGCCATCACTACCATCCGCCTCAGCGGCTTTGCTACAGTCTTTCGCGTATTCAGCCACCGAATTCCTCTTTGACGACAACGACGAATCACTTTTCGTATCCATAGCAACCCCGTCTCCAAGGATGTCGCCCTTGACACTGCCGTCGCTAGGGTAACGCATGGGTACTTCCTCCATAATGTCGTCATTTTCCACGATGGTCTGGCTGATCGAGTGACGAGGGCTGTTGAAGTCATCGGAAGAGATGCTGCTGGCTTGCGAGTTCATTCGACTGAATCTGAAGTGAAAACCAATTAAGAATGAAATGTATTTTACTACAATTTAAAGGAAACATTCGAATCGGCTATTTTTAACGTTGAACAAACATTTTAAATGTGGAAAATTCTAGACTGTAATAAATACAAACATGAACTTAACTGTTTGGCATTTAAGCTAATAGATCATTGCTTTTTTTTAGTATAGGACCATGTGGAGAGCAAAGTAGCCTTATACTCGTATACTGATCTACAATCCAACTTGTCTTATATCTTAGACCGCCTTATTCTGAGTTCAATCAAAGACACCGACCTTTATTCATTACTCTTAAAAAAAACTCACGTTGATTTGGGAGTAGCAAACAGCGACGGCGACGACTGCGACCAATGCGACGAGCGGTCATGCAGAACAGGCGGGGGTCCAGGTTGAGGGGTCATAGGGGTCATAGAGGGGTTCATCTGTGGCGACATGACTTGGACTGAGCTGCGACGAAAGGTGCTGAAGGTGTTGGAGGCGCGGCGCACGACGTTGGAGAAACCGTGCGAGGTGCTGTCGAGTAAGTTCTGCAAGGGGTTCTTATCCTGTAGAAAAATATGAATAATTATAAATTGTTGGTTTTTTTTCAGTTTGCTTTTATTGCTTGTTTGAATGTTTGAATGAATGGGCGGAAACATCAAGTTCTAGAAGAGTTCTTTTTGACTCCCAGATCATCAACACTCGGCCTCAGATGGACATACATTTATATGTATTGTTTATATTTGATAAAAAAAAAACATTGACTCAAACAAAATGTCCTGAAAAAAAAACTTCATGTGTATTCAATGAAAAATAAAAATACTGCAGTACTGGAAATTACAATTTATCATTATTATTTTGTCTACAACAGGATGAGAAACCGGATAAATCTACTCATTTTTAATATGCTTATTTTTTTGAAAATAACTTGGCTTTAGTTTCCAATGCAAATAATAGATATAAAACCAATTTGAAAGGGACTTGTAACAAATTACACGTTTTAACATCTGAACATATATTTGCGGGTTGCACTAAAATATTGAGTCAACTAGAAGCCATCAAGGTTCTGTATACATTGAAGCGAACAAACGTGCACTCCTTTGAAACAATGCTGCGATGACAAGAAAAGCACTTTAGGAAATAATTAGAAATTAATTTGGCAATGAATTCCTTCTTATATCCAGTCAAAAAGTCAGGAATTAAAAGGTTTCCAAAAGTTCATAGGATGTTTATAAAACGCATGTATGATTAGCAAAATATATCTTTTAAAAAAATCCGATAAGAGACACAAAATATCGGTTGAACGGTACTAATCTATACAAATTCTATTCGAGATTTATCAGGATTTTTATTTCGTGGAAAACATGGGTCATTGACTTTTTGTCCCGGATACACATAAAAATACACACGGAGCTTTTATCTAAAGCAACTGTAGATAAAGAAAACATACATTGCAAGGTTTGACAGTAAGCCCATGGATATTATGTATCGGGATGGATTAAAACGTTGTCGAATTCAAAGCAATTTCAACACAAAGATAACAAAGAGTAATTATTTAAGACAATCAACCCTTCTGATCAGTTAAGCATTTTAAAAATATATATTTCTTAATTGTGAATGAACATGCACGCTCAAACATCAAACGGACTCATGTATACTTTTTTACATGCAAGCAGTTGTTAGAAAGTTTACATTGCTAACAGTTAGCCTAGGTTTTATGCAAAGGAAGGTTTGGGTGACATAAATGAGGGGGTGGGGAGAGGACTGAAATACCTCATATACTACTGCACTGTCATCTTTAGAACGCTACATATAAAATCCTGATTGAGTTAGAAGGCATAAACAAAAGATGCACAAGTTCTTCAAATTTCTATCTCACAACAAACATGTTTATTCATACATTTTTTTTTCAAATGAAAATTGCATTACGCAGTCAGAAATATGCAAATAATGCAACTAGTGCTGTGATAAATCAAATGTTTATCACAAGATGATCTAAGTGAGAACAAGAAAGAGATAATGTTAAGATTAGATACGCAGTTCTTTTCTTAAATAATATCTTAAATTCAAAC
This sequence comes from Hydroides elegans, assembly GCA_001703475.1. Lineage (NCBI taxonomy): Eukaryota > Metazoa > Annelida > Polychaeta > Sabellida > Serpulidae > Hydroides > Hydroides elegans. The sequence goes on along the minus strand of LQRL01134377.1, from coordinate 2,599 downwards.
AATCATGAAAATGCATTCTTATATACAAAGCCAAGTGTGCCTTCAACCAGAAGTTATCATTTCTATTTAATCAAACGGTTCATTTACGCAACCAGTGTAAAATAAGAAGGTATATTCCAAATAATACAAAATAAATTAGAGAATAATGAAACTCGAAAACAAATTTGTACCTAGCAAATGCAAAAAAAAAAAATCTATCTTGCTTACGTGTTCTCTACTGGGTGTTGGGAGCAGGCTTTGTGGACTGGCTGTCACCCGTGGCAACACTGCCAGACTCGCTCGTCTTCGCGGCCCCTGTAAAAACAAAAAGATACAATTATTTCAGGCTCAAATGAATTTTCAAACTCCATGTATTCTCAAAGTAGGTTTTACCCCATGTCGAGATAAACATATACATGTATGACGCCTTGCTTATCAATGAAGTTCCCGTGTTTGAGGGGTGTGGACCTTTAAGGATGAAGGTAGACTGTCTTAAATTGAAAATATAATGCATATATTTAACATTAAAATAGATTGGTTGTATTTTGCGTTTGATATCATTAAATACAAATATATGAAATGTATTTATTATATGTCATCATTTGATTCTATCGGTGAATTGGTTCATCACAGGCTCCGAACAATGCAACGACCAGGAACTGTGCAAATATTCTGCTTATTTAATTCTTCTTAACATGGATATTCATAACCAGTTATTCATTAAAATATATATCGAAAAAAAAATTATATTAGTTAAACGACTTGATAATGATATGCAACATAGAAAGTTAAACATGAAATATCACATATGACCAAATAATAATTCAAATTAAATAATATTGATTTTAAAAAAATCTAAGTTCCAAAAACCAAAATATGAAATAATGAGCACATGTAGCCAGGGGAACAGATACGAGAAAGCTACTCTAACAAAAATATACAAAACATCGAAAAATCAGAGGCTCGCGTTTTTAATGCTCGATACAAATACATGAATAAATCAACATAAAACATGTCGTAAATGCAAAGAGTCTAATGAAAGACAATCGTTCCGTTGACTCAGAAATAGATAAAATAGATAACGACTTGAACATTGAAGCAGAAAAGCAACCTTCCAGAACGCAATACATTGAGAATACGCATATTAAGACACATTAAAATCAATCAATTTCATTACTTTGAAGTCTTCGTCGTTTTTGACTAACCGTGGTCCCGTCCTCGTCCAAAGAACACTGAGAAGCGTCACAGAAAACAGCGAAACATATTTGGTATTTTTTTACATTTACACAGAATGATGGCCCTAACGATGTAAACAGATCCTGATTTTAGATGTTAGGTCATTTTTGTTTAGAATAACAATTAGTTTAACAGCACATACATTTTTTCGGTATATTTATATTGGAACCTCTTTTTTTGCATTAAACAAGTGTTTTGTCATCGCATCTGAGCTTTATATATATGTTTTAAAATTATTTGGGTGCATCAGATCTGCAAAAGACTCTATACCCGTAAAGTACTATGATGAAAAAAAAACACACCATATTTGATCAATCGGAACATTTACTAAGAAACAAAGTTTATGTTATTTCTGCCCTTCAGACCAACTAAGAAAGCAATATTCTAAAATTTAATTACATTTATATCTTAGACAACTGGCGCAAACAACTGTAAACAACCTTTTATGACATTACAGTTATAAGCGAAAACCCGACAGAGCAACCATTGGGATACAAACATTTTTTATCTACAAATTCATCACACGAAACAGAAACAGATCACATTAGGGATTTCGTTTTAGCTTTCCATATAAAGACCTGTAAGTGCTCTATTTTGTCCGAGTAATCGCATGCGAACAATGGACCAGACAGCGTACACGCTACCGTATAGTTTCGTGGGCGATATAGCGGATACTGCGTCGCTATCGTTACTTCCGAACGACGAGGAAAGGGACTTTTGCAACCATGCCAGTTTGCCCTTTTTTTTCGACGAAAGCAAAAAGGGAAGCAATTGAAATAGAATGGATCATATGAGTATAGATAATACAAGACTGTCCAAGGACAGTGTGCCACAACTTGCACTAATCTCGCTGCAATATCAAAGTATGCCGATTAATTGTTCATCTTGAGTTTAACCATCAATAAACACGATTTAATAAAGCTATAAATCCATTCAATTGATTTCAGAACATTTCTTACAGTAACACTTTCGTTGTGAATATTTTATAAATTTGATTCCAGTATCTAAAATGTTCTATATTTTTTTTTCAATTAATTACATATGACGAACTTTCCTTGATATTTATTGGATTGAAATATCGAAAAAAGTATTACTTGTATTTGTTGTTGGTGAGAATCATATTTCTCGGTTATATTTGTTTGTAAAACGTTTCAATACTCCTATTAGTTTTCCCTTGAAAAAATAATTATTTCTACAACAATGTGAAAATACGACGCACCATAGGACATTTGCGTTTTACAAATAACAATGCTTTATGCAATCATGTTTTTAACTCAACCTTTATTATACAATGCTTCGATAAAATCCACCATTTGCTTACCTTAAAATAACGATTTTTGCAAACAATCGCATGTTCTGTGTAATATTACATAATAAAACACTG
>LQRL01134371.1:19827-33758 GCA_001703475.1 Hydroides elegans | reverse complement strand
GCTCGCGCCTTGGGCGCTCGGGTCTTGACCAACCTAAGTCATAGTCTGATATTAAATAACAAGGTTAAAATTATGGAAAACAAGGACAAATCAGGGAATTAGAAACTGATTAGAGACTTATCAACATGTATTTATACAAATTTCAATAAAATCAGGAAAATTGATGCCTTTATCAAAACATCGTTTTTTGGGTCAAACTGAAAATCCCGCACATAAATTTGAAAATCCCGCAGTTTTCTGAGTAAGGTGCGGGATTTCCCGCACTTTTTCAAATTTGCAGATACAACCCTGTATATATAAAATTCTGAACACTTTTTCGTATTGTATGTCTCTCGATACAATGTGATTATCAAGGTGATTTTCACAACTGATCAAACACTATTTGTGATCCAGCCTAACATATCGTTTAATTCAAAAAAATATATATAAATAAATAAAAAAACTATTCAAAGTTCTTTTCATGATATTGAATAGCATTATCAACATATTACACAAACAAAGACATTCTTTCACAATTAATCCAAAATATTGCACGTCAGTTGAACCAGTTTTCCCCGTATTGCCAAAATTAAACCAACACAGTCCCTGCCGTTATCCCCCTAATATGTCCGATGGCTGCAGCTTCTCACCACCAGGTGTCGCTAGTGCGTGTGCGCATGCGTACGGCTGTCTGGCGCGCTGATTCATCAGAAGCGGAAGTAAGAAACTCGACTCCCGTCAGCAGCTCCACGTCGCGAATGCGGGCGATGTTGTCCTGAGCAAATGCCAGTGGCGTCTGGAATGAAAAGTGTGAGAACAGTTAAATTGATCACAGAAAATTATTAAGAAATTAAACTAGACCAGGGATGCATTTGGGCTGCGCCATTGGGCAAATGGCGCATAAAAATTGCCGGGGGCGCACTTTTTGGAAAGTAGTGCGCCCCCTAGGGCGCTTTGTTTCCCCTTCGGGCGCACTTTTTCAAAATTGGTGCGCCTGACTTTTCTTACTTTCTTTCTATTTTTGTATTATTTCCTATTGATCAGCGTTAGGGAAATTCGGGAAATTTCAAAATTCCGTTTTCAAATCAGGGAAACTCGACCTTTTGGAGAAAATGAGGGACTTTCATTATGAACTTGGAATAATTTAGGTAATTTAGCTATGGTATTAATTTATTAATTTTGTTTCAATGATTTCCCTAAAAAAAATCGCTCGCGCCTTCGGCGTTCGCGTATTATAAGCGATTTCGTTCATTTATTGAGGCTCGCATCTTTGGCATCTTTGGTAATTTTTGTCTATTAACTGCAATATGGTAGTTGTGCTATTCAACGTTTAAAATGGGATTATGCGTGGATATTTTGTTTTCACTTTTTGATTGTTTAAATTTATATATTGATATGTGGGCGCACTGAGAAAATCTCGGGCGCACTTTTCGGAAAGGAGTGCGCCCGCGGGCGCACGATATTGTATGACCAAATGCATCCCTGCTAGACCACAGTGAGGCACGATCCCCCGTGTAGCAAACAGCTCTTTCAGGTGTATGAATTTAAGTTTTATCCGATTTCCCACTGACATATGAGAGATCTTTCGCGGAATCCCTAATTCATAAAGTTCAGACCCACGTTATTTCGACATTTTTTGGTCGATCAAACTGAAACCTCGACGTTGCACACCTCCTGTATTGGTTCTATTTTGATACAAAATTGGACTAAAATGGACCCAGTGGTTTAGGAGATCTAGCGCGTACAAACTCATGCCTAAGTACCAAAATGTGGGAATTTTCTGAGTTTTGGAAAATATGGAAATTTTGGTCCAAAATCAAAATCAACCCCCGTTGCACACCTCCTATATTGGTTCTCTTTTGATGCCAAATCATAATCACGTCGGCCCAGTAGTTTAGGAGATATGGCGCGTACAGACTTAGCGTGACGGATAACCGGACAGAGAGACAGACGGACAAGCTGAAACCTATATCCCTCCGTTACACGGGGGATAATAATAAATATGTATACCTAGGTCTCCTTTGACTTTAAAAAATATTGAAAAAAAGAAGATTATGTTACTTTAAAAACGCGGGCCTAAGAAGGAGATTTATTATTATAGCTGGGTTGAGAAGACTTTTAGTACGATGATCCTACATATAGATACAAATTACATGTAGTTTATAAAAGAGTTGATAATCTAATTTGGATAAAAAACTATGACCTTACCATACAGTTAGTGATGTTAGGCAAATGCGGTAAGATAAATGTCTGTGTATCATAATTCATTGTTGAGTCACAATCATCGAGCTCACAACGCAGTATTATGACGTAATAATGGCTGGGTACAGGAATGCTGGTATCTCCGACGGTGCTGAACAAAAAACAGTTGTTTGCATATTTTCAGTTAAATTCCATTGCTTGAATATATCAATTAACAATATGCAGACTATTTAAGAAAATATAAATGCACAAATCAGGCCTGCTTTGTTCAGCATCGATTTTCAATATCAAAGGTAACAATTATTTGGATCAAGATGAGACTACATATTCACTGCCACAATTCAATTTCATCAAGGCCAACTTTGAGAATATTCAAGCATGCTAGACTGGTCCCCATCCCTAATATCAAAGATATATAGGGACTGGTATCATCCACCATTTTGTTTTGATCTGAAAGCCAGTTTTTTCACATGCCATATTAGTCACGTGATTTGGGGGTGTGTCTCTGAAAGCCAATCAATTAATTCGTTACAAAAAAATGGTTCCCATCCACATTGGGTGATACCATACACTATTAACGATAGTGCTTAGTGTAGGGGAACCATTCTACAAGCATGCAACCAACTTTTGAGTTTTTTTTTTCAATACACAAATGCCTTACACATTGACTTGCGTATCCCTGACTCCATCAGCCTCGAAGTCGAATACGGGCCCCATGACCACGTGTGTCTCGCTACTGTGCGCAAGCGTCCATTGCTCAATCAACTGTAGCATTTCCGCCCAAATACCTAAGTAATAATCACAATAATACATTGTTTTTAAGCTTCTCTATAATAAGTTGGCAAAAAGACACAACAGTAAGATTGATGAGATTTGATTAAATGGTACTTAAGCAATATTCGTTTTGGCTTTTGATATCACCAATATGCATTTATAATTTAATACTCTCTTTATAGAAAAATAAATAACACCTTAATTAAGACCAAACATAAATTGGTTTTAAGCTTTATTAGATAAAGTTATTAAATTAGCATTTACAATACCTGTTTTGAACTGTGGCAGCATTGGCACAATATTCGACGTCAAGAGGATGTCAGTAATGTTTTGTTCTGAAGACGCCCACTCTAAAACCCAAAAGCTAATGCCTTATAGACGATTTTGTTATAAATTACTTTTCGGTTCTGTCTGATAATTACATGCGTATGTATTTCTTGATAAAGTAAAACCGAGTTATGAATGTATTCTGGATCACACTTGAAATGTCCTTCAATCTCAAGATATTCTATTAGGATTTCTCCAACCTCAATACAATCAACCATGTTTTATATTATTAATAATATCAAAGATAAATTCATAGGCGTCATACCTGGTGGGAAGAGGAAGGTGGGTTCGACCTCTGTGCCAATTTCATCATAACTAGAACAGTTTGGCAGAAGGGCTGTGTCCACGCGCACGTCGGGTCGCACACAATCTGGTATCGCTACGTCTGCATATAACTATGATACAAAAATGAGATAATGTTTAATACGGCAACAAGCATTGTCATCGATCATTTACATATACTCCCATTTGACAATACTACCTCTGGTTTTTATATTTTTTATTTGGGTGACATTTTACCAAAGTCTTTTCAAAGACTGAACGATTTGAATCTGGGCTACATTAACTTCCATTCATCATCTATATAAGTACATGTATTCCATATTATAAGCAATGAACAAAAATTTTTTTTTTATTCATTTCAGCAGACATCCAGATCCAGATACAGATCGATCCAGATATTACATCTTACCTGTTCACTAGTGAGCGTGAATGCCGACCATAGCGGCATGTAGATGTCGCCACTGTATGCGGACAGGAAGTCAGCATGATGCAATACGCAAGCGCTGGTGTCGGTTAAGCCAGGGAGACCGTGGGGCACGTGTTTTGATTCTAGTGAGGACTTTTGAGAAGTGGTGAAATCTAGACGTCTGTCCGCGCTTTCGATGTCCTGGGATTTGATAAGTATGTTTTCTTATATTATTGGAGCATAATATGACATGTGATATGAATATATAATTCATAGCCTTTATAAAACCGAAACGTGTATTCTAAGGTGATATCTCCATTGGATCGAACATAAGAGTTTCAAAATATGACTTTATCGTACTCGTTTTGGTAGCAAAACCGAATGAAGAACTATGCGTTTAGATTAACCATCTTGATGCAAACACAAATGTTTTACATGGAAATGTATGTAACTTTATAGTTAAAAGTTTGAATCACAAATAATGCGCGTAAGATCCTTAAAACATTAAACAGACTTCTTATTTTTTATCTTTTTCACAAAAGAATTACTCATTCACCTCAATTTCGCATGAACAGTCAGTGGCATTCGCCCGTTCTTCATAGTCTTCATCACTAGGGAAACTACAATCGTCATAATCAGTTGTCATGGAGACGGGCACGGAGGGAGGATTCTTGAGCAGATGATACAGGGACCCCTCAGTGCCGTTGTTAGGAGCCGCTGTTACGTCGCTAAGCACTTAAATGATATCGAAATAATGTAAAAGAAACAGATCTGGGTATTGATTACTCCCCGATCATGAACATTGATTGAAACGTCGTGAATCAGTTGGGATAAACTTATATGTAAAAAATATCTTAAAATCAAAGGATCGAAAACCAAATATATATTGCATTAAAAATTACGACAAATTATATATATCCAAAAAATGCTACGTACGTGCTAGCAAATTATAAACTTCTATATTTTCAAAAGAGTCGACGGATGCTTGTTGCTCGAACGCGGGTCCAAAGGCTTGGAAGAATGCCTGCAAAATAATAAAGATTTAAATAAATCCAGTTAGAACATAGTAATTGCTCTTTACCAAGTTTAGAATAATATGCATAGCTTTTAGATATGCGCTTGAATCAGTTAATGCATGTTTGAATATAAGCCATATGCTTTTGAAAGCTCATTCTGGTGTATGGATGATTAGGTCTTGCTTGTTTAATTGTATCGGCTTTGTCTACTCACTCTTTTAAAATATAACGCATCACCCCATTATGTCATTTTATCAGTCAAGACATTAGCAATCCCCTTGCTAAATTCATTGCTTTATCGACGCAACACTTACCCTGAGATTAGCAAAATTCGGATCCCAGCCATGCTGACCCAGAATCCCGCACCAGGGCCCATATCGATCGGCCTGCCAAGTCTCGTTGAGCACGAGAACGAGATCGTCGATGCGGTCGTGGCGCATGTAGTGATGGCGGCGAGGCAGCATGCGTTTCTCGAACACGTGCAAGTTCTCGTCGACGCACGTGAGGTTGGTTAGAAGCTCGCTGTAGGGTACTGGGGGAAATTGGGGTTCATTCTATAAATCATGGGCACAGTGTAGACCTATGTGTCATTTTCAGAGGTGTTTTTTGGTCCTAATTTAGTAATGATCTATAAATGAAGGTTTTTGAGTTAAAAAGCGGGAAGCGTCGTATTATTATTTTCTGATCGTGAAATAAACATTTCAAATATCAAGCACTTATACAGTCATAACATATGTGAACCAACCATAATGTGAACCAACCCCCCTTCTTTGTTGATTGTCTGGATCAGCACTTGTGTCGGTCTTAAGTCTAGACTTAAATCAAGAACATGTATATATACGTACCTTTTTCATCCTCGGGGACGTGATAGTAAGATTGGTTGTATTCGTTTGCAAAGCGCGACGATGTGCCAACGTACATGTGTACTTGATCAAGCGTGCCTGGTGCAAGGTACTCGTTGGCGATCACTACGCGGTCGCAGCTGATGTCGGACATCCCTGCAGAATTAAAAGCAGATTGCTAGGTTATTATTCAGGACAACACCGTAGGATACCTCAACAGTATCTAAAATCTTGCTTGGCTGAAAACAGAGCCTTGGAAAAAAGGTACTATGATATACATTGTACTTAACAAATATAGTGTTTACAAAGGAAGCATTACATGTCAAAATATAAACATTATCAGGTTGACAGAAGGAAATTTAGGTTATTGCAATTCGTCGAAAACTTTCAGGTTTATCATTGATAGTTAACCAAATTCGTTAAAAAAAGGTATTCACCGTGATCAGAGAGGAAAACGAGGTTGACGCATTTGTGCAGCTTCATCCTATAAAGTCCGTTCATAAGACGAGCGATGTAGCCGTCCACGTATTCAAGTGCCTCGTCTACCTGTAGAGAGATTTCGCAATAATTTGCTCGATTAATGCAGATTGGTTCCCTCGAGATTGTTGCTTATATCGACAATTCGTATGAGAAGATTTAAATCGTTTGAAAATACTGATGTATGCCGAAAACTTATACCGATTTCGAGTATATTGAATCGCTTTAATATTCAATTAATATGAGTCAATGTCAAAGAAAATGTTAATTTCAAGTTAAATGGCGCGAATAATATTAATGATAAAACGCGGGTGATGCCACAAATTAAGTAAAATTAAGTAAAATTATTTCAGTGATAATATTGAGTAAAATCGAGTAAAAGTTTACGAGCAGCGAGTCGGGTCCGCCCTCGTGCCCCGCCGAGTCGGTGTTACTGAAGTAGAGCGAGATGAAATCAGGAATACGCCCGTCGGAAGAACCATTGAGCCATTGCAGGGCCGTGTCCACCCGCATGTGATAGGGGATGTCACTGTAATATTGGATTTGAAAATAGAACATTTCAGAAAAAGTTATACATGTTAATGGAAAGTGCCTCGTCTACCTGTAGAAAGAAATTGGCGTAGTTGGTATAAGCGCTGGCCATCCAAGCAAACATGAATCAGAGGGACGTGAGTTCGAATCCCCTCATGCCCCAAGATTCATGTCAAACATGCTAGCCCCTAGGGATTTATCGATATGACTTTGCAATGGTGTGCAATTAAAATTTGTAAGACTTCGCAGCAATCGAAACCCATGTGAGTTTCACCTGCGCCGTCAAATTGTCACATTGAATGCTTACACAGATCGATAACCATAACAAAGTGTTCTTATACTGCTAATTCGAATTAAGTTTTAGCTAATAACTTTTTTATCTTACACATGGTATCTTTTTAAATTTGCACAATTGTTGGAGAAACGTATATGTTTTTAGGGGAAAACATCTAAAACCTTGAGGTATTGCTCTAAATTGGTACACACTTGTGAATATTTCTAGAATCTTAGAAAATATCGTAGTTTCATTGAAAAATTGCACATATGATATTTTCTATTTGGCTTCATATTTTGGAAAAAAAATGTCTCTTTATATTCCAATATACATTATTATTATAATCTTTGCACTTGAAATTCAATTTTCCCAGATTAAGGTATAACTAAACAAACATTAATGCTCTTGGTTCATGGCTTTTCAGGCTAAGTCCAGTCGAAAATGCATAATTTTCGTAGAGGTTACACCTATTTGTGCAAGGCAGAATACAATATAAAATAAATGTATATTGCACCCTCAAATTATGAACACATTTTGATAAAATCTAACTTGATTGCCTTACCCATTGTTTAGAAAATGAACTTTTATCCCGAAAATTTAACCCATTGAGAATTATAGTATATAAATCGTATAATGTATGTGAAATATAAATTGTAAGCAATCCAAACTTCGGGTTGCAAATAAAGCAAACAAAAAATTACAATAACAATTTATTGAGTTCATTTTCAATAAAAAACATATTGTCAAAACGAATGAAATTTTATTTATGGATTGACATTCAAAATTAGAGATTGTTTCATGAAATGCTTGGATTGCTCACTGTGCCCACTGTATAGAGTATAAGGCCTACAGTACCGTACGTTTAGCTATTTGAAAATTATGTATACTCACTCATCATATTTTCTATACTCTGTAGGACGGATACCTATGTATAACATAATTACAAATCTATAGATATAGTCATACACGCTTCAAAATGCTAATATATAATTTGTATCTATAGTCTACTTACCCGTCATATATCCTATACTCAGTAGGACGGATACCTGTTTATAAAATAATTACAGGTCTATAGATATACACAAGCTGCACTTCTGAAGTTAACTTAAATAATAAGATTATGTTGGTAGATAATGCAACAGAGACTTCTGTATAATGATATTAACATATCGTATTGCAATTAAATGCTAGAGCTAGTTTGGACAGCATTAAGAGTTTTTCGCAGAATTATTTTCAAAAGCCAACGCATCAAAACCATTCTATTGCCAAAATATACAAACCCTGAATATCGACGTCTGAGCCGGGCCAAAAGTACGTCATTGCTGTTTTATTTTGAAGTTCTACAGTATTCCAGATCTGCAATATTTAGAAAGACAAACCATTTTCAACTAATATGCAGTGTTTGAAAATACGACTATACAAATTAAACATTAAAGTCATACTTCCATTGAAATATGGATATGAAAATACATCTTGCTCTATGTATTCAGAGTGGACCGCAGTTACATCAAACGAAATATTTGCTAAAATGTAACCTCTTTAACTCTATATATAAGTTCTAAATAATAAAGTGTTAGGTTATTCAGGTATATTTGTTTAAATGATAGGTTGGCATCAATGTACCTGATGCATAACAATAAGCATAGAGGTTCCTTTCAACGGTATGTTTCTTTGAAGCAACACCGATATATCAAAACATCGTATTTATAAAGCACTTAAAATATTCTATTTACTGCACACTCACCGGTTCGCCCAGCCACCACGCTGCGTTGTAGGCACTTTCAGAGCCGAGGTAAAAATCGTCACCAATCTCAAGATCATACATACTGTTGTCAACAATGCCATTCGATTCGGGATACAGGCCCTGAAAACATAATGACGATTTGAATTCTCTCCTGAAAGATTATTTTTGTAAAGTAATCGAGCCGGTGTTAAATGCCTAGATTAGCGAGCTGATGCTACAGTGATATGATTAAGTCTTAATACTTTTCGTCCTTCTTCTCTGTTCTCTTAAAAATAGCAGCTTGTAATGTTTATAGTAATCCATATTCGTTTATTTTTACTGGACGTCCGCACGTTACAGAATAAATCGCTAGCTCACCACCATACACATTCATCGTGCTGATATCATTATGCTTAGGTAATTTTATGAACGAGTTTTTGAAAAGTCCGTACACCATATAATAAATCATTTAACACCTCCATACATACTCGTTGTGCTGATAGTATAATGATGAGCAAATTTTAAGTTCGGGTTAAGTAAATTAAATGTCTGTACACCACATAATACATCATCCGTTCCCATACATACATACTCACCGTGCTGATAGTATAATGATTCGGAAATGTCATAGTCGGGTAGATAGGCCTCAAATACTCGGCGGCCACTCCGAGGCCCTGGATGCGTTGAAGGGTTGGCGTCAGATTGCGCTGCATGTAGTCATGGCGGAAGCCGTCCAGGGAGATGAGAAGCACGGGCGGGTGCTCAGCGTTGTAGCTGCAAGGCATGTAGAAATAAAGTATAGTATAAGTTTTATCAATATATCAATATATATTTTTTTAGATTAAGACATATTGCATTTAAAGCCGTCGAGAGCGATGAGAAGGACGGACGGGCGATCCGCGTTTTAGCTAATAGGCATGTTGCAAGAATGTGGAGTATTATAAATACATATGTGTGTCCAACTATTTTTCGGTGTATATTTTATCAGAAAACGATATGTGCGGTTTATATTCCGGAAATACGGGATACACTTTTGGTATATTTATAAGATCTGATATTTGAAGTAGGTCACAAAGAAAAATGGCCATACATTATAGTTTAATTAATAAATATAGAACTGTTAACCACTGACCAATCTTCCAAGCTTTGTGTATTATAATCGAAATTATATATTATAGCGTGCGACATCTCTCATGTCAAACTTTGGAGTAAGTAAAGTGGATCATGCAACATGTTCGATGTGTGCTTTAATGACTTTTCAATATACTTATAGAAACTTGACATATGACGCCTATCCCAAATAAATTAACGTTTACCCTGCGGGACATTCCGCTACCCCTGCCAACGCCTCCTCGTCGCTAAGGTCCATCCAGGAAATGCGCTGCCACAGCCCAACTTCGAGATGCGTTGCCAAGATGAGGCGTTGTTGTGCGTTGCTAACCGAAGGCAGAAGTTGTAGTGCAGTCAAACCCTCGATGTCGGCTAGACGGGCTACGTTCTCTTGCATGTATCGGAAAGGTCGCCTGTCCTGTTAATACAAACATTGGTTATGTTTAAATGTTTTGATAATTTTACTGTGTCACAAATAAATAAGTAGGGTTTGAATGATTTAGTAGAACACTTGCTTAGTTGATTTCGATCACTGCAGGGTTGGAAATTGGGTTTTAAAAAATCTTACAAAAATCACCGCTTTAGGAATTTAAGGCATGAAATATAGATGGGTGACAGAGGGTGACTATATAAATTAGTTGTCTTCTAATACAAGGTTTCTCTTATCAGCTTTATGGCTTTAATCGTTTTGACCCCGATTCAATCTAGTTTTTAACTAGAAGGTCAGTGACCTTGGATCCCCCGTGAACTTCTTAGATGCAGGATGATCAGTTTTTACTAAAATTAACCTTGGAAATATAGAACAATTTTGCGAATAAACAAGATCATGTGATGAAAGAAAAACAGAGTAACATCTTGCATCATCACTCACTTCTTTCTAAAGACATCTCTTGAACTGACGAGACCAGTTGGCAAAAGTATCCTCAATTTATAAATTAAAGAAAATATGCTTTTATAAGCACGAGCTCATAAAGCACATCCAAAATGCTTTTGAGAGGCAACTGACACGGCCAGTGAAGCAAAAAGATAATTTCATTACATTAAATTATGCTTATATAAGCACGATTGCTTATATAAGCACATCCCAGATATTTTCGAGACGCAGCTGAAAAGGCCAGTGAAACAAATTTATCACTTAACTTACATAGCAAATATGCTTATATAAGCACGATTACTTTTATAAGCCAATTCGAAATGCACCAGGCTCCCCAGATAGGTGTTAACATATATTTATTAATTTGCTGATTAAAATGCTGATATAAGCATGATTGCTTATAAATATGCTTATATAAGCATGATTGCTTATAAAATCACACGCAAAATGTTTTTGAGGGCAGCTGACGAAACAAGTGAAGCAAGAACATTATTTCACTTATCTAAAAAGTAATATGCTTATACGCATAATAATAAGCACATACCACGTTCTTAAATGATAATATCTTATATTATCACCCACATTTCCTCGTCTGAATATGAACTTTTCGCTACTTTTTAAAGTGCTCCAAAATCGACAATTTTCAACCGATCGAGATGACACCATGACGAGGCACGACTTCAGACCTTGGTTTATGTGTATTAAATTCAAAATCTCTGGCTCAATTCCTTCATACCAAACTCGCGTGCACAAAGTACTTAACATCGGATGAAATTGTTAAAATCGACAATTTTTAAAGTGTTCCATAATCGACAATTTTCGACCGATCTAGATAAAACCTTGACGAGGCACGACTTCAGACCTTGGTTTATAGGTGTATAAAATTTGAAAGCTCTAGCTCAATTCCTTTATACCAAACTCGCGTGCACAAAGTGCTTGGCATCTGTAAAAAATGTTTAAAATCGACAATTTTTAAAGTGCTCCAGAATCAACAATTTTCAACCGATCGAGATAAAACCTTGACGGGGCACGACTTCAGACCTTGGATTATACGTGTATACAATTTGAAAGCTCTAGCTCAACTCCCTCATACCAAACTCGCGTGCACAAAGTACCCTCTATCAAACGGGACAGACGGACGGACAGACGGACAGAGGGACAAGCTCAACCCTATATCCCCTCGTTTTCACGGGGGATAAATATTTGAGGCATTGACATTTTGTAAAACCTGCAATCTTACCCAACAGTTGCTGAGGGTCTCCCTATGAAACAGGATCACGCTCATGAGCTCTGTACTATTGGCGCATGCGTCAGTATTGGTGACGTCATCACAGCGTGACACGGACAGGAAGTAGTGAGTGGGCAGCGGAACGGGCCCGTCACCGACAAACCTGTTGAAAGAATGATTTGGTTATGATAATTTCCTTAGCATAATATTCAGCGGTTTACAGTATGTGCACAACTTTTTAAACAGAAACTTGGAGTAAAAAAACGCATATTGTATTTTTAGTTTAATATTTGATTGATAAGTATCATAAACTTGTGGACTATGCGATAAATTTATACCTTTAATTATGTTTCGTTTCTTTGAATAAATACGACGAAACACAAACCTTACTGGTATCAGTGCAAATATAGACTTCGTGTATTAATAATATTTTACTCATATACCGGGGATAAAAGTAGGATAAGTTAGAGCAGCAATAGATTTTAATCATTGTTTGGTTGTATAGATATTTTTTTATTGATATAACATGCGAAAGGACACCAAAACCAATGAGGTTCAATCAATAGTCCATTGGGTTGGGAAATCTGTCATGCTATTAATATAAATAATCAAAATTTTAAATGCATAGTTCAGATGAGAGTTTTTCATTTATATTTATATATTTTTTTAATTTTATACACATATCTCGTTAAATATCTTTGATTGGGGTGAACATTTTATGTATATACAATGCTCAATAATCAAGATTCAATTTGATAATCGACAAATTATAAATCATCAATCGTTGAGGTAGGTAACAATGCTATAAGTTTTATAAAAAAAATAATGAAAATACACCGGGATAAGAGTGATGTGTGACTCCCATTGAAACATTATACTGAAAGATCATCAGCGATGCCTAGACACCCGTAACCGCTCACAATTCATATTCAAGGAATGAAGAATTTTAAGATTTTGAGGTAGTGCGTTGCACTCAAACCAATGTATACTCAAAACATTGTCATATTATGACACACTCTGAACCACACAGGGACTGAATATTCATAATCTTTATCCTCTTCTTAAATGCATTCAGATGTTCAACGCCGTAGGTTCGCATATAAAATCTGCCTGACGTATGTTTCTATGGAAGGAGGGTAACATACGGACTAGCTGAGACCTATTTCCCCATCGATTAATGGGGGTGGGGGGGGGGTGATGGGGAGGGTGACGATTGCAAAACATGTGCTATGATAAGCGTTAGTGTTCTGACAACATATATATACATGGGAAAACCACTTTATTTCGAGTTAATATCCCTACATATCGATGTCCATTATGTTGTCTGCGAGGCCATCAGAATTATAGTCAAATATTGGACCGGTTAACACCTGAATGCTCCCGTATTTCTCCGCGTATTCTTCCACCACATAAAGTAGATCCTGCCAAATACCTAGATTCATCATGATTGAAAGGTGATGTATTTTGTTTTCAAAATATTTATAGCTGTACTTTCATGAGCTCTGTGCCAAAATAAATATATAACTCATTTTATATGCATCTATAGAACATCATACCATCAGCATCTTACGCAAAAAAAGGCTCAACAAAAAACTTGATGTATATTAATATTTCCTAAGTTTGATCTTTGGATCCAACTTTTCCATGATTTCCACCAGCTGGCAAGTGTAAAATGGATTATTTTGTCAGGGTGACGCTTGTGAAACTCAAATCTTATTTTTTTGTCTGAATTTACACATGACATTTACTAACCTGTTCTGAATGATGTATACATCGGAACTAGGTTGGATGAAATGTGGCCATCTAGTTTATCTTCTGACGAGTTTCCTAAACCTAGAAATAGTCAGGACATTCTATTGACCGAAGCAAAAAACTTTTAAAAATAA
>LQRL01134358.1:867-17118 GCA_001703475.1 Hydroides elegans | reverse complement strand
TGCTTATATAAGCATATTTGCAATGTAAGTTAAATTATATATTTGTTTCGCTGGCCTCGTTTTTCCAACTGGTCTCGTCAGTCCTAGAGATGTCTTCAGATAGTGAGTGATGATGCAAGATGTTACTCTGTTTTTCTTTCATCACATGATCTTGTTTATTCGCAAAATAGTTCGTTTTTTCCAAAGTTAATTATAGTAAAACTGACCATCCTGCATCCACGAATTGTTGAAGTTCACGGGGGATCCAAGGTCATTGACCTTCTAGTTTTGTTCGCAAGTTTCGTTAAGTTGTTGACCGTTCATGCAAAATGGAAACCCCTGTCCTCTTCAGTATTCGGAGTACCGAGAACTTTTCCATACTTAACTCGAATAACCAGTCTCAGACTATACGGGCAGTTTGTTCAAATCGTAGCAATCACTTATGCATCTTATATCCCGGTACACTTTGCAGTCATCTGCGAATAGCTTGATATTGGACGATATCCTATTTGTGAAGTCGTTAATATAAAGCAGAAAACACAATGATCCTATGATAGTTCCTTGGGGAACACCTGATACCACTGGCGTCCACTTGGCTGGATCACGTTTAGGATCACGCGCTGACGTCTACCAGTGAGGAACGACCTCAACCACACTAACACGAATTTCATACCCATGCAGTTTTTGTAGCAGGCGTGTGTGCGGAACTGTATTGAACGCCTTCTTGAAGTCTGTGTATATATTGTACTTCAGATGCCATAACAAATAAAGCCAATGAACTAATAAAAATACATTTATTGCTCGCATTGATATGAAAATACGTCATTCTGTTCAATAAAAATGCCACACATCATATCATAAGCATAATAATATCTTAAATTTATGTTTCATACATGTAGTTAAACTACCAGTCGATAATATAGGATACAACGGCGAATCTGCAGGGGGATCTTCACAGGTTGAAATAGCAAATCATGAGAACCAATAAAATGCCAAACAATACAAAAATAAATTTGATAGGGTAATATGAATAACCCGTCGTCGAATGAAATGAAACATTCACCATTTCCAATAATTCAAAGGTTTATTTATTCATGGGCGTCTAAGGGACCGTTTCGCCAACAAATAGCCAAGGCACTATATAACAAACTACGTGAAACTATCCTCGCCATCATTGCTCTCTATATACCGATCGATTTCGGCTTTATCACTATCACTAAGTTTATTAAACTTTACCCTATATCAAGCCATTGAATAACTCCTTTTGGATGCATCTTTTAGATATAAAGCGTTGCCTAGCAACGTGACATTGATGGACAAGCTAAGTATACTACAGGCATCTATACTTAGCCATTAAACAACAAGTAAGCGATGACTGTATGTCAAATCGGACTCCTATGTCTGTAGAATTGTACAAACTGTTGGTTAGATCCACATCTTATAAAAATTATCATTCCTCGCCCGATATTTAACATAACAAGCCAAATAACATCGAGAAATGTATCCATAATCAAATACTCAATATGATCTTTTCAAAATATGTCAACATTTATGTAAAGCAAGTTTTTTTTAATATACCATTTTCCCAGATCTAAATGATAATATTGTATACATGTACATCCCTTATTAATATCAAATGTTGAGTTGACCCCTCATTAAGTGTTTTGTTTGTGCTGTTTATCAATCTAGATAGAACCATTGCAGGCGATAGAATCTATGCATAGAGAAATATGGCAAAATAACATGCGTTTTGTTCATCAAGTGTTGATAAAAAAATCGAAGAATTAAACAAAAGTAATGGACATGTGTGGCAAAAATTAAGAAAAAACCTCAAGGCCTAAAATAAACCTTTAGGAACAATGTTTTCTATATTTTTATTTATATGATCAATTATACAAATAGCACGCGAAGAAGAACTATTTGTGCTTTCTCTCAACCTTTTGCTTCCAAATTAGTTATAGGAAGAAGACTTACTTGCGAAATCACATTAACATAATGCTAAATAAAATTTCGATCTAATTACTTTATTACTGTATTACTTTTGGCTTTCTTTATACAAAAAAGGATCAACTGAACAGAAGTTAAATAATCGCCAAAAATATTTTTTCTCGATAATCGTGTTGTTTTGCCATACATTTGCCATAAGAAATATGAATAAGCACACAGAATAAACATTATAAACAAGTTAAACATAATAAAAAAAGTTTCTCCTTCCTTTCTTCCTCTCCTCACTACTCATGACTGCTTCTGACAAATGTGCCTTATTTGATTTTTTCTTTTTAAAAGGCAGACGAGGTTCTCTTTGAAATATTTCTATAACTTGCTGAACATCTTGGATAGTGTGACAAATCCAATTTTGGGATCGAACGTTGTGGTCCAATAATTTTGAATGGACTCCATTTGAAGGAGACACACAATGTTTGGGGAGCTCCTCTGTTGGTTAATGAAACATACTCATAAATAAAAATTATAAAAGATACAACATTTTAACTCAAAAGATTATTTCTATAAGAAAGATACAAAATAGAACAATAAAAATGTATGGCATGCAATAAACGTTAAATTTTGCATATTGTAATTGTATATACAATTTTTTTTTTGTTTTTAACATATTTAGATATTTAGATTGACATTTTAAGGTGTTTATTTAATTAAAGTTATAATCGACAATTGAAAAAGGTTAATATCACGCGACGGTAGGGTCTTTTTGTAGATTAACAGTTGCTGGGAATGGTTTCATCCGAAACACATTCGGTTTATCACGTGTGAATCATCATCATAAATGACTTTCATCTCATACTATGAATGCATTTTCGCTGAGAACATATTCTCAATCGTGATTGAGATAACGCGTAAGTTTTAACAATAACTCCGTATAATAGTTTAATGTGTTCAATCTTTACAGCTTTTACCTACACCTGTTATTTATAAAACTATGATTATGACACATTATAGCCGAAAATGGCTGACCGTGTCTTATCAGAATAAATTTAACTTTATGTTCAACTAAGGTATTTGTGTACATAAAATCGAAAGTATTGAACAACGCTTTAAATTGTAAAATAGTAGTAACTTGTTATTCGGTTTGTGGATAGATTGATGGTGAATTTTGATAAAGAAATGAGTACGAGGGGATACGCCTTGGAACTAACATAGGATGCTTGGACAAACCACTGTTTACTTTATCCAATTAAGAAAAGTGATATTAAGTGCGGTGTGCGTCAAAATCTGTACGGCTTAATGTAGACATCGTGCGCTTTGTAAATTGTAGTTACATAAGCAAGCATTACAGTAAAATAGAGTAATAGATATTTATATATTGGACATTTTATTCCATATTTTTGTTGTAATTATTGAGCGGCATTTTATATTTTATACTTTGATAAGTGCGTCTGTTTTTTTTTCAAAAATCGTTAGGTGTCGGAGCCTTGACATTAAGGGTTTACTCGGTTAGTTCTCTTATTCGACTATATAAAAAACAAGACCCAGGGGTGTTGAATTGGTTTTTTATTCATGTTTTACAGGGTTATGCCAATTGGGGCTTATATCTGGTGTTATGTACATCCACATCAATTTCCAACTTTGCTGACAAACTCTCAAAATCACCTGTCTTACATGATAACTGTTTAAAGCAATATTCTGTTATTCAGTCTTCTATATTTACTTAGACTGCTCCCTTACGTCTTTCGCTAACTGCAGAATTGTTGAGGGTCGGTTGTCTCTGGACGCAGTGCAATAATAAGCATTTGCAAAACCATTCTGTTGTTCCGTCTTCGGTATTTTCGTGGACTGTTTCCATACGTCTTTTGCTTACTACAGGATTGTCAAGGGTAGGTTGGCTGTTAAACGCACTGCAATGATTAGCGTTTGCAAAAATATTCTGTTGTTCTGTCTATGATATGTTGTTAGACTGCCCTCATTAATCCTTTGTTATTTGCGGGATTTTCAAGAATTTTTTTTTAAAACGCACTGCAGGGCTCGACAAAATCGAAAATTCACAGTCGCCATTTTGGCGACCGACGTGATTTCACAGTCGCCAAACCAGATTTCACAGTCGCCAGATTTTTTTGCCATTAAACATTTAAAAAGAAACGAGTTTTCACCTTTATTGGTGTGACATTATGTCCCTAAACATTTGTCGAAGCTAATTTCTTTTTCCTGTGATATTTCTCCTTATCTTTCAAATCTAAATTATGAGCCTCTCGATTATACACGAAAAAATGAATGAAAAAGATATGTAACGAGTCAGATCAGAAACTAAGATCATGATTTCCAATTAACATGCCAACGATGCTGAATTATCTTTAGTTTTCTCTTAAGAAAATACTGAATGTCATGAACAACTTTTTTGTCTTACTCTTAGTCACTGTTTAATCCATATCTTTGAGGAACTCCATAACTGCTAGTGTAGCTATGGTTAAGGTTATATGAAATGCAAGATACATGTTGTTTATAATGCAACATTGACAATAAAGTCAGATATCATATCTAAAAATGACAGAAAGAGAAATGCCATGCATGGGTTAAACACGATGTTTCTCCCGTCCTATAACCTTTTGGTCACCATTCATCAAAAAAAAAGAAAAACAAAAAGAACAGTATTTTCTATTACAAAAAAAAAAATAGAGGAAAATTTCACAGTCGTCAATTTGGCGACCGACTTTTTTTCACAGTCGCCAAACCCAAATTCACAGTCGCCAATGGCGACCATTCGGTCGCAAATGTCGAGCCCTGGCACTGCAAAGTTGTAGAACTGACCATTGCATGATATTGCTGAAAAGTACAGTCTTTTTTTCGAATTTTCGAATACGAATGCGTTCGCACTTTAAACTGTGTCTTGAAGTTGCTAACAAGTACAGCTTTAACAATATACTTCGATAAATAATACGCCTCGATCAAACTATTCCGAAAAAATAACATGATTTGTTCGAGTTCTAACATTGGAAATGCATTTTCAGCTGCATCGTCACCATGGAACCCGTAAACATCATCGAATGTGTCCTGCTTTCTTTGGGCACGCTCTAAAAGAACCCCATCACAAGATTGCATCACTAAGTCTTGATTAATTTGAGTTTGTATCTTAGTAGTTTGATGTCCGCTGTTGTTCGATTAGTTCTATTTGGTGTTTCGCCACCGTTGAAGTCTTTCAATAACGTCAGTATTGAGCCCCATAACTCTTAGCAGTTAAAAATTAAATAACTGGGGTACTCTGTTGAGTGTGGCATACATTAAGAAACTGTTTAACTTCTACAGTTGCCATTTCGACCAATATTTAAGGGCTGTATCTGTCTGGATCCTCGTACAGAGTCCATGTCTATTGTATACTGTCTGTCTGGGAATGGGCATTTGAATGCAAACACCAATTCGGGCGATATGTTGAATGAGTCCTCACCCCGACCATTGGGACTAACTTATTAATTATATCATACAAATGATACCATGATTACCCGGTAATACTTAACCAGGTACCAACCAACATAATTTTACTATAGCAATGTTATCAATCAGTTAATAAGCCAAATACAAAAAAGACTCTTGGGGCTACGACTAAATCAGCACCTCCATCATTAAAATACTGATGGTTGGTGAATGGGTCACCACGCAGTCGTAAGATAAACTAACATATTTAGAAAACGTTTATCCAATGTCGAATCAAGTTTTACCGCTGAACAAAAATTGTGTATTATTTTGTTATCAGACACATCAGAATAAAAAGTTAGATAATCAAAGAGTTCAACATCTGGAGTTGTATTATGAATTATTAGATAATTGTTTAAGTATAGAATTTCGAAACATATTTTTTACATGGTTATAAAGAGGTAAAACAGTACCGAAGTGTACTGTTATGAATTTTATGTTGTAAAAACTATAACCGAATTCTTCTATAAAGTAATAGCTGATAGTAATTTATAAAAATAGTCAATGATATTTGCATAAAATTCTATAAGCCCTGAATTTCACAAGACTATTTTATCATTGCGTCGAAATTATTCGGAGATCAAAAGGGACAATGCCTATGTCTTTGTGGGAGGAGTGAGGGTTGAAGTTTCTTTTATGGTTTTATGTATATTAAACTTAAACTATTGGCAAATAAATGTTTGCAATCAAACATGGCGACGACATGCGAAACTATATACCGGGGTAATCGTTGTTTTCTGGTTAACCATAGCACATGTATAGCTCTTCATGTACTAAGAATGTTTCGTTGCTTCTCATTTTAAATTCCTTTAGGAACAAATTGATGACTATTATAACATTCAAGGCATTCTTGTTTATTTGTTCATAATATCTCTTTATCGTGGTCATGTTAGAATGATGCATTGCTCCTCATTTTAAGTTCCATCATGAACAAATTGATGACTACATGTATTATGATATTCAATGCATTTTTTAGAGTTTTGCTGTTCATTGTTGATGTGTCACCACATGAAATGAAAAACAACTAACAAATTCACATTTTCCCTAAGAATGGTCTAGGAATCGAATCAATGTCTCCAAAGTGTAGCACTGCTCTATGATATGCCATAAAACCGGTGCCAAGACACACTTATGGCATTATATTGATGGGCAAGACTTCAAACTATATGAAATGCTCAAAACACTTAGTTTGTTATTTGCGTCTTTACTTTTTTTTCTTGATTTTGGTTTTTTTTTCACATCAGGTTCCTCTTGCTCCTCGCTCTTTTTAGCTCGTTCAGTTACTTTGATTGAGCGCTTTCCGTTTTTTCTCAGTGTCCCTAAAACTGAATAGTTCTTGAGGAACAGTCACCGGAATTCTCTCTTGTTGCGATAGAATTTCTTCTGAGCCTTATTAGCAAATTGAGTAAGGGCTTTTTCGTCATCTGAAACAAATAAGAAAAAAGGTTTAAACATATTTGACACATAACCAGTCACAAGGGTGTATGTATCTTATTGATATCACATCAGTGTAAACCGGTATATAGGACCATCAGTTGCAAAGTCCTGAATCAATCAAATCATAAGTTCATATCTTGTCTTGGCTTAAAAACCTCGAAATTATGCTATTTTAATACGTTTCGCTTAGATTATCACCGGTCGAGTTCAGTCTAAACTATTACAGGGAACGTTTGTGTACAACAAAAAGGCCTAAACCGTCCCAAATTCGAATGAGCCATATAATATCGAATGATAATAAATATGTTTCTTTATTTGTATTCAAAGTGTAGTATAGCTAAAATCGAGGTCAAGATACACGAAATGCATTTCATGTGTGTACTTTTTTCTATATAAAGATCAAACATAACTTATTCCTATATAGGAAGCTATTAGGCTCAAATA
Organism: Hydroides elegans; assembly: GCA_001703475.1. Classification (NCBI taxonomy): domain Eukaryota; kingdom Metazoa; phylum Annelida; class Polychaeta; order Sabellida; family Serpulidae; genus Hydroides; species Hydroides elegans. Next base: position 9,840 of record LQRL01134358.1, on the reverse strand, counting down.
AACGTAAATTTAAATGGCTCTAAATATATAAAACAAGTAGATCATTAAGGTCACTACTAGCACACCAAAACACTGATTATCTTGAGAATGAACTGAGCAAATGCGGAAGAGACTCCAAGTTACTTTATAAGCAAAAAACGTAAATACATTACTCTTACCAAAATAACCAAGCAGGTTTTGTCGCTCATCATTGATAAAATCACACCTGGAAAAATCAGGGCTTTTTTTTTGGCATTCATGTCTTGTCACACAATGATCATCATAACAAGGCCTACCTTCTTGTTTTCTATGCCTATTTGACACACTTTTTTTTTCGTTTTACATTTCTGTTTTCTAAGGCTGACTGTACAGGCAAACCATACTACACTTGTGAGATAGATAGAACATCATCTAGCAAACATTTATACATGAACATAGATCAGTATCTATCCATTTTCTATCCATTACTCAAACGCCCATTTACTATAATCAGGGATTAAAAAAAACATATATAGGACAACTTTATCACTCTAAAAGTAACTCTATTTATTCTCAATTTACTTTATGATTTACTTAAACACAATTGTTATTTATTAGTGTTCATATGAACAACAGAGTAGAACGTATGAATCGGTGGCTACAGGAAATTGTTACAAAAACTTACCACAAGTAGGTCAGTCTGAACATTCGTCATTACGGCAGGCTTTATAACGGGACCATGATATTCTTGGGCAGAACCGAGAGTTCTCATAGAGAATGTAGACTTGCACTTCTGATTGCTGGAACATCTTCTCGATTTTTTGAAATTGTGGCAAAACGATGCTGAGAAAAATGAGCTTTGCCCTAATCATCGAGCTATTGAGGTTGTGGATGATTCTCTGCGCTCCTTCCGTGTTTGCAACGCTTAGATGATTAACCTTCAAACTGTTGAAAATCTCCTTGACAGGAATCCCATGGTTCTAACAGCCGATTTGCCACTGGAAGGATGCCGAACCAACGCGTTCCGACAAAACGTAGAACAATATGTTCTGGAAGCTCCAGCATGGTTTGTACTTCTTTGAATTCGCCACAAAGACGCGTTCTGTGTTTTAAAAAAAACGAATGCACGTAGACGGCGAATTCCTCGATCTCGTCACCGAGACTTTCTGTGGCATAACTGGCGCTGTTATGAACATAGTGCAGAGCACAGCCGCCGATATCGAATAGATGTGGGGCATAACGATTTTTGACTAATGCCATCACCCCAGATTTCTTGTCTCGCATTGCATTTGGTGAATCCGACATGATATGCACGATATTAATCCATGGAATAGAAATAGAATCCGCTTCGAATGAAGTATTCAGGGCAGAAACAATGCTCTCAGCTGTACCTGTTTTGACGATCACCGCTTTGTAGAACTGAATTACAACTCGACCTTCTCTTGCATGATAATGACATAAGAATATGTAGACATTTTGCCCCATGTTTTTGTTGTTCTCATCAATCAAAATGCTGAAATGCGTAGTCTGTAGATCAATCACAAGTTCTTCATGAATTGACCTAGACAATCCCTCAGTCGTTAGATACGTGTTCTTTGTCCTGCCACACTTAAAGCCACCAGCAATTGCAGAATCTGGAAATATACTACGGAACAACGAAGTAACCTTCTCACACAGGTTTGATGATAAATCATGCTCAGCCAAAAAGATGCTCCATCTTAGCTCAGCTTCGAGCACTTTGTCTTAAAGAGAGCTTGGTTGTTTTACAAACGAGTTCATGTATTTTAGGCATATAGTTCTTTATTGCCACAACATGTTTTTGAGAAAGGCTGTGGTTTTTGAGGCTCTTTTCCCATGTGGTTGCCACATAAATATCTGCATTACACACTTTGTAAAGTCCGAATGAATCTTTATTGGGATATTTGATGCACAATTCTCGATCTCTCTTTCCGTTGCAATCTATATCGGTCTCGCACTCTTTCTTGTACACTTGTTCTTTTACTTCTTCTAGCCATATTCAGATGATTCTAATCAGAAAAATACAAAAATATATGTTAATAAAACTATGATCATGAGTTGAAGCTATGTCAGGCATGCCATATCAATAATTCGCCTTTGCAAGTTGATTCCTCAGTAGCATTATTTTTAAGAGCCGAATGTAAAAATTTGTTTGATAAATATAAATAAAAAACATTAGCATTGACTCAAAATTCCTGTATTTGCCAAAAATGGGATGAGAAAAAAGGCCTGTTGAAATAGAATTAATTTGATAACAAATTGTTATAACACATATAAACAAACATTCATACTTTATTTCAGATGGGAATTGACATCACAGTACGTATGTTTCTTATCTAATCATATGTCTTATCATATCTAGCGTTATCATCAGTTGCGGAGAGTTTTGCTGGATTTATCATTTCATTAAAAATGAAACAATCAAAGGATACTTTGAGCGACGCTCTTACTTCAAAACCACAAAATCCAACAGTTTTATTCCGTTTCTTAACATTTTAATCAATAAAAAAAATACCGTACTTGATTTCGGTAAAAACTAAAAACCTATAGAAATTAATTTTGTTATTCGTTTCAAGTTTGATGTTTTACGTAATGTTCACATTCTTAAATTTAAATATTTTATTTCGCATTTGCTTCAGCCTCAGCCTTGTTCTATCACATTAAAAATTGGAATTCATAGAAAAAATAGAAAATGAACAATATAATGACTTCATAAAGTACATGAATCAAATTTTAAAAAAATATGTTATAACAATTTTGAATAAAATTGTTAAAGAAAAATATGTAGAGATATTTTTGGTCTTACTTTTCGACTACCGAAAATTAGGATATATGTAAACGCAAAAATACATTCTCATCAAATAAATAATAGATTTTTTTTTCAATTAAATATTTTGGAGTGAGTAGCCAGTCATTTATCTCTGTAACATAAACGCTTATTCTAATTCATAACACTATTGTATTATCAATTAAACATCACAGTGAGACCTTTTACAACGTTGTATTTTTCTTGTTTCTTTTCATAATAGAGAGTTTGGGCATTTTTTGGAAATCCGCTAGAATGAAGTCAACATTTTGTTAACAAACCAGTAGCAAGCAATGTGATTGGTTATATTTTTGGAAATACAGGCTATTAGCACAAAGATTTTTATATTGGCACAATCTTGTCTTATGTATATTTCTCCATAAAATCCTAATAATAAGGACACAGTTTTACATTTATAAAAACATATACATAAACAGTGATACAGTGATAAGGTGAAAAATTACAACCTTAATTTAGTTTTAGTCGGGTTAACAGTTAGGTCCCATGTTAAGCAATACTTTTTCATTTCGTTTTGTGCCACCTGAAGCTCAGCTTCGGTTTCTACGAATATGAGCGTGTCATCCGCATACATTAGCAAGACTAGTCTTAGAAATACCTCTACCGTGTCATCAGATAGGTTATCTCGTACGCACTCTCACAACAGGTCTAACCCTCCATATATACTGCCAATGTTGTCCTGTAAATCATTAAAAGATATTGCGAACAGCAGCGGGGAGAGATTTTACCCCTGTCTTACATAATTTTGACAGGCAAACGGGTCCTTATTGATTCGACCGTTAATTTTATAAATATATGCAATTTACTGAGTCAAAGGCTTTCCGATAGTCAATGAAAGAGTCGCTCTAAACTAATACCATGTTCAAGCATTATATCTTCTTCGTTTGCCATGTGCTCTAAAGTATCAATTCTCGCATTCGGTGTGACATAATCAGGTACGTTGGCAGTCCTTGCGTTGAAATCTCCTAGTACCAGGATTTCATTGTCCTCTCTATTATCAGCAATGACAGCTTCCATCTCTGCGAACGCATTTACATCATAATATCGAGATCCCTCTGGTGGGATATATATACACTATTGCAAAACATCAAAACCAAAGAATTCTTCTGATATTTTTAATGCTATAACATGTTTGCCTTTATGGACTTATACTACAAACTTCGTATAACATTTTTTTAAGAATATACCAACACCACCGCTTCTATTCGTAGTGTGCTGCCTAATGCATGAATAAAACTGACAACCATCCATATCGACTGTATCATATCTATCTAGCTTTGTCTCTCGAACACATTATGTCGCACAAATTAAGAGTCTCTTCGAATTCATTAGCAGTGCATTTTGACTTAAGACCACATACATAAATGTAAGCTAAAGAGATACTGTCCTTCGTCATTATACGCATGTTCGTTAGTTATACTATCAAATTCTGATTCTATTAATATTCTCTCATCATTGTTTAAGTTTTGTGACAAGCCGAATACGTTTTCTAAACTCTTAGTCCATTTCCGCGCCTCGTCGCCATTCTTCGCAGAGATGAATTCCACCGTGTCCTGTCCGTCGTAGTTGGTGCTCAGGAAGGCAGCTTCGCACTCCTTGACGTGTTCCAGCCTGAACCCGTGTGTGTAGAGGTCATCAGGCTTCCTCACGAAGTGTAGCGTCGAGTCTTTGTTAAAGGTAATGTCCCCATAACGTGTGTGGGCCATGCGATACTTGTCTTTGACAATTCGTAGTACCGTACGCCTTGCCTTTGTGAAGTCTTCGTACATACTGACCCTTTTCTAAATCAGTTTGGCCCGTATTTTCCCCTTGTTCCGCAACAGTTCATTCTTTTCAATCGGCTAGTGAACACAATGATCACTGGCCTTTGGTTTGGAGGGGTGTTGGATCCACCGGTTTTTTGGAGCTCCAATCCTGTAGAAAGTGAAATCTAGAGGTTCGATTTATCTGTTTCTTTTCCCATGTCAACAAGAAGCTTTGACACATATTACCGACGTCCTCACCTATTCCCGACACCCGAACATTGTTCGCTTTTGATTCCTGCTTAATAGCATCGATCTCCTGTGCGAACCTGAGATTATCCTTCAATCGCGTGGCTTCTTTCTGGATCGTCGATTCTGAGAGCTGTTTTGACAGTTAGTCCGTTTTCTCATCCAGTTTTCCATCAATCTCGTCGATCTTCACAAGCTTCTCGTCGCTGTCAGCATTTATTTCTGGCATGATCTTGGGTATTAACATGTCAAAAAGTCTCGAGTACAGACTCGGCAAGATACCCAGAACGGCTGCCAGAAGAGCTACCACAGTGTCCTCCTCATCCTCCATTTTTTACTCTAGATTCATTACAATGTCTTTTAATTTTATAGGCGAATCTTGCTTACGGCGCATTTTTAACTCGGTCTTATCTGACGCCAGAGTTTCAGCTAACCTCTTTGGTCGTAATTCTTTCGGTTGTTTCTTATCCTTTGATTTGTATTGAGAAGGAGGAGCCATTTTTTCAAACTTTTTTCAAACTGATTTTCTCTATATGTCGCTCAAGTCCTAGTGAAATAAGCAATTTTACATACTCTTTACATATTCATCTTTCTATTCTATATTCTTTAGATCTGGGTTATGTTGTTTTGTTAAAGATATTTAAGGATTTATATTTGTTTACAAAATTTCCCTCTCATGTATCACTGGTTCCCATTCCAAAAATCCCTCTTAAATCGGGGGCGAGTAATGTGAGGCTATAAGACAAAAATAATGATACGTTAGTGAAATAATATTAATACCAGTTTAGCAATACCAGTGAGTTATTTTACACAAGGGGTCAACAGGGAATTCATATAGCAATATTTAGAATGAATAGGTGAGAAACTAATACTTACATGTTTAGTGAAAAAATATTTTCAAAGCTTGATAATAACATTTTTTAATAACATTAATGTATCCAAGTAAATAGAAATAGGTCAATGTGTTGTCATTTACGACTTTCGCGAAAGGCGTATCATATGAAATATTAATGCTATCACTAACGGGTGGCCACTTTATGGGCACTGATTTTAGATGGTAAAATGTTAAGTTATCTTTCTAAATTGTTCTTCCAAAATATAACAAATTCCTTAACTCGAAATTAGCTAGAAATTGAACGAGTAACAACTTAGACCCTAAAAAAGCACACGTGAGTCATATATATATCGCCGTTCCATGTGTGCGCGCTGTAGAATCTTTTACTGTTGCTAGCAGAGCTCTCCGTGCTTCAGTCAAGTCTTAGAAACGTACGTTGTCTTTCCTCAGTTGATCATCTACCTTCCCCTTGATACGAAGAAAGTCCGACTTTATTTGGCTACTTCTGAACGTGGCCTTGGCTTTGGTCTTTCCGCACCCGGGATCACATGAGTTTGTTTCTCAGGGCGAAATGGGTCGGTGTCCTTGGTGTCTATATCCAGATCAACATTTTTGGCGATGTTTACCAAATATTCAGCTGCTGGATTATATTCGGACAATTATCCGTACAGTTCTATCATTCTGCTTCGAAATACACTATTGTTGAATAGTATTGTATAATTTGATTGCAATCAGTGGTGGTTCGCCCTAATTTCTCTGTCTTATTTGTTTCTCATATGAATTAAGTTTCAAGTAGCATAAAATATGTTCATTGCAAAAGTCATATAGATTATATAAAATTTTATATTATGCAAAAAAAAAAAACAAATCTAAGCAACTATTTTTATTTGTCAAAAGCTTCACACATTATATGAACAATCCATAGGAATGATTGCAACAAAAAAACTAAGTATTCAATTTCCCTTATGGGCGAAGTGAAGGATAACTGGTATGCATGTAATTCAAACTGAATAAATGTCCCGATTCTACAACCCCCTCACCTAAAATAAAAGATACAAACATATTCTAAATTGAATAAAAATAATAAGCAAACACTATCTGAAATAAAGCTTACTGTCAACCAAGTTTCAATATCACCGTTTAATAAATGAACAAGAACGGATCCTAAAATTTAAAAGCCGAATAGCTCTACATACTGAAAACAACTTAAATAGAAATACACAAATAACACTAAATTCACTCTGGTACATGCCTGTATGGATGGTTAAAGGTGTAGCTTACACACATTTTCTATAGGAACCCCCCCTTCTCAGTTCTAAAGATTTTAGGCTCTTGGTGCGTAGATTCTGCCGATTTTGTGTAGCAGCTACGACGCACTGATCTCATCGTTTCGGTACTTCTGACACAAGTTCCACGACTTGTTTCGAAATCGAGTTGTACTTGCTCGATTAAGCTCGGCGAATTTTTCCCTTGCGATACCTGCGCCCTTTGGATGTTCGCAAGTTGCGCTTCGTGGTGGAAAAGTTCGACCATGACGTAGAGGTTCAGATTGCTGTGGCCAGCACGCACATTCGATCGGTTGTGCCTTCCACACAGACGACTCTATCCACGTTTCCTGAATGTAGCTGAACCCCCTCATAAGGGGCGCTTGGTCAGTAGCCTGAGACATCAGATATTCGAAGCTGGACTGAATGTGTGCTGCTAGAAGGAAAGGTAGTGCGAAAATCTTGCGCATCAGTAGATGGATGGTGTCTGTTTTCTTGTAGTCGAAGTAAATCCCGACCACTTGGATTTGACTCCAAATAGCATTGGTCCAGTGGAATACAAGCCCTTGAGAGGGATGTTCACGCCAAATTCTGCTCGAAAACCGTTCCACATTGCACGCTCATGGTCGGCTACAGCGCCCTCAACAACGTTGACAGCAGGCAGGAGTTCTAGAACGACCTTGAAAACCTGCATAGAGAAAAATATTTGTTAATAAAGCTACTTTCACCATATGTTAATAGTTAAACATAGGACCCAAGGTTCACTATTTTCGAAGGTTCTTTTTTGCGATTTAAACATTGTTTCTGTGTTCCCTAGGGTCAATAACAACCCGATCTGACATTTTTAGAAAACACCACCATTTTACAAAATTCACATTGTTCATTATATGTTATACATACGACCAAAAATGTCAAAGTTTTTTTTTCTAAGGTCCTTTTTTATTTTCGGTTTAAACCTTGTGTTCCAAGCGTCCATAGCAACCGAAACCGATCGATTTAGAAAACGTCAAAATGTTGACAAAAATCATTTTTCATCATATGTTATACATGGAACCCAACATTCAAATTAACTTGCCTCTTCATAATCAACTGTTTTCCTCCAGGACATCTCGACAAATGCAAGTGGTATCTGCTTCACATCGTCTTCAGAGCGAACGAAGGCGTGAATCCTAAAGAACTGCTTGAACGGGGCGCGAACAATCATAAACGTACCATCCATGTACCATGTTTTTGCTGTAGCTAGGGCATCCAACTGTGTGTTTGTGGCAAATAGAAGATTTCTCTTATCTCCCACGTGGATGCCTCGTTTCATGAAGCCCTCTGGAGGAGCAGCGCCGTTAAACTCCTTTTAAACAAGATCCTTTGAGTGCTTAGGCCGTCTTGCTTGGCGTACGCAATTGGCAGTGCGAGCGAGAAGATTGAGTCACGAAATCCCCGATGCGTCTGCTGGAGCATCGACAATAAGGACTTCCTCTGCAATAAGGGTTGCTGGTTTGAAGGCTTCCTCCGCGTGCTGTCTCACATTAGCAGTAATCTCAAGTTTCATTGCTTGATCAAGAATAGGGACATGGGTGCGAGGTATATTCCCGGGGTACGGAACGTATCTGCTTCCTGAATAACAGATGCGCGACATGGATTCTCTCTCTTTCGCTCTCGAAATACCGGTTTCACAAGTACGGTGAATTTCATTTTGACATGTGCAACATCTAAGAATATGTTGTTTTTGGCGTAATCCGCCCTTGCAGGAAGTGCAAAGAAGCATATCCAATTCTTAGGTAATTTTATTTATGGCTTTCAATTTTGTTGTTAAAGCTTTATTCACTATGGTTAATTTTAGTGATATAATGAATTCCGTGACAATTGGTCCCTTTTTATGTGTGTTTTAAGAAACCAATTAAAACATTTTGTTCGAGAAACCAATCACATTTGTCGAAAGAAACGCACATAAAATTGACGAAATCATCAATTGCAATTACGTATGAAGCCACCACCTAATCGCTAAATTACCATCAAATCGCTAATTACCACCTAATCGCTAAATCACCATCAAAGCTAGACATGTCAATATAGTGTCGGAAACCC
>LQRL01134349.1:0-19500 GCA_001703475.1 Hydroides elegans | reverse complement strand
ACGAGAACGCTACATACTATTGCTGATTTTACTGAAATAAAATATTTTTATTATCCCCCGCCTCCCTAGCTGGGGCGGGGGATATAGAAACGCACCGTGTCCGTCTGTCCGTCCGTCCATCCAGATTAGTTTGTCCAGGCGATATATCAGTTAGTGTTCACTGTAGGTGGATGAAACTTCACAGCTGGATAGATTATATGCCAAAGATGTGCCTCGCAAGGTTATTTTTGAAATTTTAGAAAAAAATGTAATTTTGGCGATTTTTTGAAATTTCGGACTTAGTCGTTTTCCGTGATAGTTTTGTCCAGGCGATATCTCAGTTACTGTTCACTGTAGGTAGATGAAACACCATAGCTGGATAGAATATATACCAAAGCTGTGCCTCGCAAGGTTATTTTTGAAAATTTCGATTTTGGCGATTTTTTGAAGTTTCGGACTTTTCCGTAAAAAACAATGTCGACCACATGTGTGCTCCCCGTAGTGGGCTCGAACTCACGCTGTCTGGTCAGTGCTATTTTGCACTCGTTCCAGCTATGTTTCAACCACTATATCCATTCGGCCACGCCGGGATAATGTACGCTACCAATGATATCTCAACTTTATTGAACCTATTTTGGCAATATTCTAATGTGAAAGTAAATGTACTCTTTATCGAATTATCCGAAAAACGGAATTGTTGTGGTTTTTGTTAGGGTAGGCATGTTAGACCAATTAAACCCTAGCCAATGCAAGCTATTTGACGATTGATATCATTTTTCTTCCATGCAATTAATGTTTAAATTTTTCTGGCAAGCCATCAATAGTTACTAATATAATCACATGCTTACGTTTGGTCGTTTGAGGAGAAGGACTTTGCATTTTAAACATCTTGACATCTTTTTGATTTCGCAAAAGAAATACATTTTAAACAGTTTGTATAGAAAAAAAAGAAGAATAGCTTCCCGTATGGCCAGGTGCTGCTCCCCGTGTGACGAGGTCCAAAGTCGGGGCGGGGGATATGCAATCCACGATTGTCTTGTTATCATATATAATCAAAATAAGGTTTATCTTCCACAATATATGTATACATTCACTTAATATGATTAAGTGATCCCTTTTACTTTGTATTTAATAGATATCGACCGATTGAAGAGCTGATTGGTTTACAATGATCAAGCGAAAATCAAGGAAGGATGTACTAGACGAATCCAGGGTCCCGTCATCCCTTGGTGTATGGGCGAACCAAGACAAAATACTGTTTTCTGTGAAACAAGATTAACTGAGTTTGTTTCATTGGAAGGAATATTTGTTTGAGAAATGAAATGCAAAATAGAATTAAGGAAGCAATCTGTATATTGATTGGGTCTTGTGTGGATTTTTGTGTTTTTGATATGAGATATGTGTATTACTTGCGTTATTTATTCATATGGAGCGGTATGTATTGCTTCAACGCTTTATTATAAGCGAAGCGAAGCGTATAAACATTTTTTTCTTCGAAATATCCGTTAAATGTTTGGAATCTCATTATTTTCAAAAAAATATGTATAAACATAGTCCAATTGTTTTTATTTTTCAAGGATCAACATGCTGATAACTTTGCATGTGTATTTATGCATATATTGCCTTTAAAAGCAAAAATAGTGCTAACCTTCAAGTAAAAAATCGGATTTGAATATGTTGGCATGCATTTATGTCTTTTGTTAACACATGTATACGGTGCTTAGAGACTATGTATTTCTTTATTAGAATAAAGGTGAAATGCTCAAAAGAATTTTATTCAATAGAGTTTCGTAAAGAAATAAATATGTCAAACCTGTCTATTGTTGACGAAGTATAATGTAGCTGTCTATCCGTCTCGGGACACATACATCATACATACGACTGTTGATGTTGAAACAACCTCTTTAGTCGCTCTTTAGTGGCTGATGCCTTACCTAGCAAATATAATTAATAAAACTGCATTTCGAGAACATATGTCGATAATTTAGAAAAGTTCAGCTTTATGAAGCATTCGATCTTTAAGGCTCATTTATTGCAATAAATTTCGCTTAGGTCTATATTTTAAATTATCCTTCCTCCTTTCCTACCCAGGTCGAGGTTGCGAACCTTGCCACGTTTTTTAGTCGGAAGTTCTCATTTTCAATGAAGACAAAGTTTGGCGTTGTTCGTGTCATATCACATCTAAGAGAAATTGGTCTCCTTGTCTCTAAAAATTACATTTTTTTGCACATTCACAACACTCACTTTATATAGATAAATATGTTATACAAATAGTAAAAATGATAAAAAACTTATTTCTGAAATTCGAATAGATAATAACAAAGTTAACGTTAAAGAATATTATGATGCTTATAGTTATCTCATGGAAGATACCTCTATTTGTGCTTTATTATGAATTAATATGGCTGTAAAATGCGGGGCTTACAATATAATGACAATACCTCATGAGTGGCGAGTGAAATCTGTCATTTCTCCGAGGGAAAGCAAAAACATAGTTTCACGAGAGCGAAGCTCGAAGTGAAACTATGTTTTTGCTTTCCCGAGGAGAAATGACAGATTTCACTTGTCACGAATTGTAGTATTGTTTTTATTCCCAGATAATTGAATTTAAATGTCAAATTTATTAAAATAATTAATTAATTTAAAATCCCCGAAAGGGCCAAAGATAAAATTGTTCCAGTGATTTGGTTTGGACCCGTCAGTATTAATAAAACGATTATTACTAATAAATAAAATATATTTAAATATTTTTATTTGTTTTATGTCCGTTTTTTTTGTCTGAACATGAAATATATTCGTTTTAAATTTAAAATCATTCACCAACTATCTTCTAAACTATCTTCAAAATGCATATTAACACAATTATCGCACATTTAAAAAATGGTTTATTAAAAACGCAAGCTTCATAAATACGAGCCCAATTGTGACGCAATATTTTGCGTAGAAATACTGTGACGTAAGCACGTAAATGCATAAGAACAATGGAATTCGTAAATAAAAACACGTTAGCGTAAATTTGTTAAATATTTGTTTAAAAGTGATTAACATGGCATGTATTATATTAAAAAGTAATATGGAATGAAGATGTTATTCTTTTGTTTTGGATTACATACTTTATTAACACTATCAACGGATATTATGTGATTGTTTGAGGTATGTAGGTTTTGAAGCATTTTTTAAAACATTGGCTGGAGACTTGCATAAAATCAGCATCAAAAGGGCCTGGGTGACGTCCATTTTAAACATTATGTCATCCCGTATGTCACTCTACTCTAGGAAGAAAACATATTCCGCTTGTGAAGTTTTCTTTATTTTCAGTTTCAATGAATGACAGAGGTTTATCATATGCATACCGTATTTTCGAACAATGTCCCAAATGCAACGTTGCATATTATGTTATCTTCAGGGTTTAACATATCCCCATTTTGATGATATAAATAACATATTGTGTGTCTGCTTTAGACAATGTTTACACAATGGATTTAGAGATCAATAGAAAGATGTATCTTGAATTTGCGCGGTATCTATAATTTTCGCACACGTGTTACTTGAATATTAGTTTAGACTGTGATCGTGTTTTGACTTTAGTGTGATAGAAAACTGGTTTCTCAATGTATTCCTATGTTAGATGTTTCTAGATAGGAAATAATTCTCTAGGAACACGTGTGCGCAAATTATAGATACCGCGCAAATTCAAGATACACCTTTCTACCTGATATCGGTCAACTATATCTACTGCATTTTATCTCTTGTATTTCATTAAACTGCTAATATTTTGAACAAGTAGTCAAATATATAAGTGCAAAATTACACGAAATCTTTGAATGAGTGACATGTAATCTATGTAATTGATTGACATACTTCTAGGCTATACGATATTGTTTTCGTTGACAGGAAATTACTTTTTCATCATACTGCTAGGCAAAATCGCAGAAAATACTAGGCTTTGCTAACATATACCTTTAATTATACCAACTGCCCATCCGCAGGTAGAGTTACTATAAGCGACTATTGCGGATATCTACAATAAGCAGTGGTTAAAATATCTGCGCGTAACTTCCGTACTCTTCATGACTCCCTTATTGGGTATGTCCTTTTGGAGATTATTTTCGTATATGCCATTATTCGGATCAGGCTTTAATGCATAACATGGTTTTTGCATAATACACTTATACGTAAACGGTGATTTCTCAGGAGTACCCAACAAAAGATTTCAATAAGTGTGTCTAATATGACTTATTTTGTTATAAAACGAATTCATTTGCAGTTTAAAGTGATGAAATATTATTCCTTTAAGTGAAAACTTTATTCTTTGTTTGCCAGTCAGGAAAGCCTAAAAATCGTTGCCAGCAAAACGCTGCCAGCGAAATTAGATACCCTTCAATGCTTCATGCTATCATAAAGTTCACCAAAATTTGTATATTCCCATGTTTTGCCCTAATTTGCTCAAAACTGAGTTAATTTCATGTAATAATGGCATTTTATGGACTTTATTTCTTGATATGAAACAAAAAGGAAATTGAAATATTTGTTCTGTTCTGTGAAAATGCCAGCAAGGAAGATATCCCAGCAGAATAGATATTTCACCGAATAAATCGCTGGGTACTCCTGATTTCTGCCCTACTTGAAATGCCTTTGTACATACGAATGTTTTTTACTATAATCTTGAATTCTCATCTTGAAATGACAAGATGAGAAAAAATAGATTATGACTCAGGCAATCAACCATTAGTTTTTCTCATTGCTAATTATCAGTGAGTGTTAATTATAAACCATGCAACACACTGAGCCCATCTGTGCCACACCAACCAGTCCATGGGTATGTTTTATCTGCAGTTTTCTATATTTGCAACAATTAACATACACACATTTCTATAAACATATTCACATATTGCTAACACATAAATTGATTTGATTTAACAATTTATTACATGCCTGAAAATTATTTTATAAAGAAATGATAAGGAAACGCAGGGCCGTACGCCCGGGCCGTAAATCGCCGTACGGACCGGTGCCGTTGAAACCCCCAGAGCACGCATAGCCCCATCCGCAAAGGGCGCAGTAATTTTCTTTCGACAGGTTGAAATATAAAGTACTTGTACATGTACTTTACATAGGCACCTCTTAAAACCGACACGTGTTAAGCACGATAGACAAGAAATTATTATCAATCCAATTTAATCGTTCTTTTTAGTTTTTAAATAAATGATAATAAATGTTGTTGAAATTATTTTTTTGCAAAATATAAATAACAAATAATCATACAAAGTCAAATATTTTTTACTTTAATATATAATAAAGATATTTGTATATAGATGGATAGCTAAACGTTTAAATCGATCAATCTGTTAGATATCATACAGTTGAATTGAATTTCTTTGATTCTTGATAACAACTAATTTTAGAGACACGGGCACGGTGCCAAACGGACCTCAGGCTTCGCCTTCGATCCGTCCGGCCCCGTGCCCTCGGGTCCAGCAATCAACGTGTGGCCCTCCAAACATGAAGTATTATTATAGTATTCAGCAATGCTCTTGTGCAAATATTTACAAAGCTCTCGGATAAATGCATAAATCGTGATTATTAACTGCAATTGTAAAGTCTACTCCTTAAAGTTAAACAGACTCATTACAAATTGTACTTTACAATTCAAAACAGAGAAACCATAATTATAATTAAATTAACAAATCGAAAGCAAAGACTATACAATATATTTGCTATCTTCAATTAAGAAAATATCAAATAGATTTCACGAGATCATTGCCTGCTTTATCCTGATTCTAAAAAGCTGAATCGTGTCAGATGATTCACTTTACTATTCGCTTTAATCCAAACAATATAAACAAATGATATAAACATTGAAATGATGCCACTGGAGATTAAAATCCATAACTTGATCTGCCTTATTTGATAAGTACAAATAATTTCATCATCTTATAAATATTTATAATTAATACATTTGCTAAATCCGGCTATTTACACAAATATACTAGGTGGAACAATTAGTGAAACACTTCTTTGATTGAAATTCCGCTTATGTGCGGATATTAGATAAGCACATCTTTTAAATGATTTGAGAAAATTACATCCTGGCGAATAGAAACATGATTTGGCAAGTAAGTTGTCAGTAACAACAGCATCAAATGGATAGTCATAGAGACCAGTGATTGATTTAATACCTATATTTGTCTAGAGTGTTGTAACCACATTTGAATTTCATTTCTATAAAATGCCTTATTTGATAAGTACATATAATTCTTCTTATACATATTCATGATGAATACATTAGGTAAATCCGGCTATTAACACAAATATACTAGGTGGAACAATTAGTGAAACACTTCTTGGATTGAAATTCCGCTTATGTGCGGATATTAGATAAGCACATCTTTTAAATGGTAAAGTTTGAGAAAATTACATCCTGACGAATTGAAACATGATATGGCAAGTGAGTTGTCAATGACAACGGCATCAAATGGATTGTCATAGAAACCATCTAATTTTAGCTCTGCCCATTTCCCACTATGAGTGAGAGTCACTAAACGATTATTCTCGCAATCGGCGATGAGCACTGTACCTTGATCATCCGCACCACACAGACGAGGATATTGAAAACAGCCAAGAGCTATTTCCTTTTGTTCATACGTGGCTACTAGTTCGCCGTTGTGTGTCAGATGCAGGATTTTGTGATTTTGATAGATTGCTATATACACATATTTGCGAGTTACTTGAATCGTGTCCAGATCGCTAAATCTGATATCGCCTGGAATTGTTACTTTGAGAACATCTGTATAGTTATCCGTTGTCGGATCACGTTTCATCACGTGCAATGTTTTGCTATAGCACTTCATGGCGTAAACGGTATTCCCGATAGCAGAACAATCACTGAAACTACCAACTAATAGTTTTCGTGAATTACAGCCATTCATGTCACTGAGGAATAATCCATTATCTGCCGCTATGATTATTTGATGTTCTATTTGAATAGCTTTAAAACATACATTGAAGTCTTTAATAACAACTTGGGGTTTCTCCTGACCTGATGTAGAATAAATTTGAAATGTGTTTGATACCCTATCTGCACACCAGATATGATTGTTTATTGATGACAGAATAGACAAGCTCGCAAATTCATGTATTTCATTTCGATCAGAAAACACTATTTTATCGTCTGTTAGAGATATTGGAATACGCTTCGAAAAGTCTAAATCTAATATCCCAATTTGATATGTATACGGATGTGTCTCTTCAATGAACGATATGCTCGGATTTGCCGTGACGGTAATCTGTCGGGGAGGGTCGTAGATTTGATTTTCAACGCTTGGACCAATTTCTGTGATCAATCCGTTTAAGAGACTTCCTCCCTTAGCGAGAGTGATGCTTGATTCATAAAGCTGAATTGTACTTTGCTTGCTTCGAAGATGATGCTCAAATTGTGATTTTTCCCTATGAATTTTGTTCATTTGGAGCTTTTTGGAGTTTTCCAAATTGCTCATTAAAGAATTGTATTCAAGCTCAAGCTTTTCTTTTATTCTCTCGTATTTTGTGGTTATTTCATTCTTAATTTCGCTGTATTTTTCGGTTAACTGTTGTTCAATATTGGCCAGATCATCTAGAGATGTTTTGATACTATCACTCTGGCACATTACCTGTTCGCTGTTTGTAGCAATTATTAGCCTTAGATTTGTTATGGCTTTGTCAATCGTTTGTGCCTCATGATGTTTGTGATCCGTACCATTGCATGTCAAACATATCAATTCCTTATCATCCTTGCAATAAAATCTAGCTATTTCATCGCCTCCTGTATGACTTGCTGAAGCACAAAGTACATCATCGTCTAGAATGTGAGAAGACATTTCCGAAATAGGCGTGCATTTATGTTTCCTGTGTTTTTTCATGCCATCGTGTGTTGTGCGACATGCATCGCAAAACATATCCCTACAAATATTGCAATACCAAATTGCATGTTCTTTATCACAATTGTCACATGTTTGATGTTCTTTGCTTGCTTCATCAATATGATCAAGCAGTTCCTGGAAGAAATCCATCTTTCGAATGTCATCTTTTCCTGCAAATTCCTTGCAAATTGGACACACGTGTCCTGCTTTAGAGTCATGTTTCTTTACAGGTAATGCGTCAATGCAGTGACTACAGGCAAAATGCAGGCATGGAAATATCCGTGGTGATTTGATACCTTCCGTGCATAGGGGACACTTGACGGCTGATTTGAGTTGATTGGTGTTTGGTTCTTGGGCTGTTGCCATAGCGATGAATGAGTCGAAGACAGTAACCTGCTAAAATAAAGCAATGAAATAACATTTTTTGCATCTCAAACTTATATAATCTTAATGATATTTTTGTTTACAGCTGTCCGTTTGTCGATTTTGAAGGGCACTTCACGAGTTGTAGCTGCAAAAGGTGTTCCACAATTGGCTTGCATATTTATATGTAATGCTTCTAGCTACAAGAAAGAGGAACACCTTATTTGGTCGTCGTAGAGTGCCCTTTAATTTTGTCATGCATCTAGTTTTTTTCTAATCAAAACCACTTCGCCATTAAACTGTGATATGCGAGGTTTTTATCTATTTTTATATGTGATCCATGATTTGCTGATCAAAGTTAGTTTCTTAAACATAAGAAATTAACGACATATTTCTTTATTCATTCAATATCATTTAGCCCGCCCGTTTCGATAAAGACAGGATAAATAATAGATAGGTATAAAATTTTTCGATTCATGGAGTTTTGTTATGACATGAAATGCGTAAACACATGAGCAGGTCACCATTTATCTGTAATTGGTTCTTAGATTTCAATATATGTAATAGTTAAAATATCAATATGATTGTAACATACCAGCTTATGAAGAAAAATGGATAAAATATGACTTGTTGTCCTTGAGGTTCGCAGTTATGCTTCCATGCGTATCCTTTAATACATCCTTTTATACATCAAAATGAATATGGATAATATTACTTAGAACTTTAAATCATTTTGTTTAAACTAGAATATTAAATCAAATCACTTACATTCATTAAACATTGATTTATGTCATCTTATATTTTTTTCTGCGGTTACCACACTGTATATCTTATATGTGCTATTGTTTCATAAGTAGAGTTTGTAATTGACATCCTTTGTATTGTCAATTGTCAGTTGTCAATTGTCAAAACCAAACGTGAAAATAATCAGGTAAGAATGTTTTGTGTTATACGTAGAGAAGAGATAACTATCACGCAAAACGGTAAATGTGTGTAGTTCAAATGAAAAAAACGTGGGAGTTCATACCATTCAATACAGCAAATATCTGTCAAATGTTAAGTTTGACTGTGGTAGCAAATGAGCTAGATATATCATGCTACTCTGTTTTGTTTTATGTTATGTTCTCAACACGTCTCTGGTAATGGATTAAAAAGTTTCGACATTGTTTCAATTGATGATGTTTTATCATCGTCGTTGCAGTGAGAGTGTTCAATAAGTATCCTGATAGTTGCTTTTGATAATTAACTTTTTGCATTTTTTTATATTTATTTTGTGTCGTTTCACTTAATTATATCCTAAAACATACAATAATAATAGCATATTATCAGTATTTGATTTGAAATGGAAGATAGAGTGTAGACAAAAACATTAATTATTTTGAAGATGCTCGTTTGGTGTTGTAGTTTATCAATATTGAATAGCTGCCAAAAAATATGATCAATAAGTTCTCCCAATGCTATACGCTATAACTTTCTATGTAACCTCATACGTTCTAGTTAATAAGTAATAAACGTGTAGGCGTGATTTCTCACTGTACAAAATGTATACAATTAAACCACACAAATAAAAGTTCATTTGAAAATGTCCGCCTAACACATTTTTTTTCTCATTCACATAGAATATAACAAATTTATTATGTATAAACATACGTGGTTCTCCAAAGTGGATTTTTATTCACTCTGTGTATCCTATATTTCGACCCAACTAAACCTTATGATAATGAAAAATTGGCATTATCCTGTATTTATATCCTGATACCACGGGAGTTTAGGACAGACCCATTAGTTTTCTTTATGATTAAAATTGGCTACCCAATGTGAATGTTGAAAATATATTTTCACATATGTTCTTGAACCCGTATTGCATTCCACAATTTCCCTTCTCTTCTATTAAGATAAGCAAGGCGAGCAGAACGAGTTCAGAAAAAATGTTTTACTCAAATAATCAAGTAATAAAATGCATTAACGATCAAGTAATAAAATGCATTAACGGAATTTCAATATAAAATGTAATATTTCATAGCCAACTTTATTTAGAAACTTATTACAAACGGTGATGTTGATGAATTGCTGTCTTAATCGCGGATATAACAATTTATTCTTTGCTTAAAGATCGCTCAATTAATTATGTATTCTTTGTATAAAACTGTGCATCTCTAGTTAAACCTGTTTTACTATTGAAATATCTGCATTTGTATTGCAAAAACGGTCATACAACTCTATTATAAAATCCAGAGTATACCCAGAAATTATTAATGTATGAAGATATTAAACATTTTAACAGAAATAAAAGCATATGTATTCCATCATGTTTTACTGTGCAAACATGACTAGATGACAATAAGCAGATAACCAGAAAAGTGAGTACCACCCCCCGATCCCCCGTCCATTGCACCACTAGATCTGGCCTTTATCCAAACGGTTTCTCCGACAAAACATTCAGTGATACACAGACCGCCTGCAGAATTTATATGGTCTGTACTGTAAGCTAAGATACCAATTTGAGCAGTGCTTTCCTTCATTATATCAATAAGCGTTTGGTTATTCATTTCGGAATTAACATTCGCACTGAACATGTACACACCATTGACCGGACAATGAAATGTACTTGTGGTCGGTTCGTAATAGCCCCCATAATTCGTTCGGACTCCTTGAAACAGGACGATAGCATCTTTTGCAAATGCTTGATATCCAATGTCGTTGAATGCTGTGAACCCAACAACTTCATCCGATGGCACTAATTATAAAGATACCATAACGGAAAATAAATCTGTGTTTCTTTGCGTTTTATGATTTAGTATAAACAAACTTTATGATTAAAAAAGTGTGAGTTTTTATTACTCTTAACTATAATTTCAAAATACCTGGCAAACAGTCATAGAATATCTGCATGTAATCCGCCTGATACCCTTCTTGACATTCATTAATGATGGCGCCGACATATTGATAGGAACAGCTGGTTTGATTATCACATTGATACTTAAGTGATATCCAATCTTCCAATCTGTTTTCTTGCACTAGTTCACTTAGATGCAAAGCAACGTCGTTGAATCAGCATTTGACTTAGATAGCATTCATAATTTTACTTGTTATTGCAAAACATATACCATTACGACTTAGCAGCTTATATGTATCGTTTCAAATTAAAGATTGTTTCAAATATATACATATTTTTTACGTTAGCTCTGTGTCTTGTGATACCTTTTTAAGATTGATATTTCGGGATGTTTTGGCTACATAATTGAAATAAACCATTTATGACTTTATTTTCATAAACGTATCTATCTTAACTGATTAATTTATTATTTTTATGTATTTACATTTACCTGCAATCATGAATGGGATGGGGAGCACAACAATCGGTACATGTATCAGCGTACATACTATAGTAGGCCTGTGTCACATTAATGGTCCGGTCATCCAAACAAGAGAGACTGAGTGTATCAGAGAGGCATCCGAAAGCAGTGTTTTGGTCTGAAGATACACATTGATTACTTCATATCATGGCAATAAAATTCAAAATGTCTGTGTCTTAACAATTAAAGAGATTAAATTTGTTGTTGATTATGTGAGTCTCTATGTCGCTGTAATCAACATGCTACATTCAATATTACACATGTTTATCTTTGCCATATAATTTGATGCAAATTGGTCAATATGAGTTCGGTTTATTGAAAAACTCAACTTACTTTGTATGTCTGGATTCCATACTTTATATTCTAGAAAATATATCTGTTCTTGTAGATTGTCAATCTTAATATTTTGTTTTGCTATGATAGCTTCCTGCTTTCTCAATTCATTACGGGTCTCACTATTGAGTCGCTCTATTTCACCTTTCATTGTGCCATTCATCATTTTCATCAGTTCAAGCAGTTCTGCTGTCTGAAATACATTAACATCTTTCTATAAAAAGACGGATTGGCAATATCCTATCGTGCACACTTGATATGTAAATACAGTCACTTGTATGAATTCGGAATATTTAGTTAGTTGAGTGACCCATATAACTGAGATACAAGTAATGTGTCTTAACTAACTGATCAGTAAATAACAGTGACAGCTATATCAAATTGAAGCTAAGACCCAGTAATATGTTCCATAATAAATTTTATTTATGATATTCCATGAATGTTCGGTCAATTAGTCCCTCAACTAAATATTCCAAATGAAAGCAAGTGACTTTAAACAAACACGCGTTTACGAACAAGTGAAGAATTACACCTACTTCTAAAGCCATTCTCGTATACACACGTGGAATTATGATAAGTAATTTCCTTGATCAAAAGAAAAGAAAAACTTAAACAATTTAGTCTCGAGCAATATCGATCGTTTCTAACACCTTGTAAATTTTGCTATCAATATAAGCCGTCATCGAATGTAAATCAAATAAATTAAGACATAAAGAAGATTGATGCAACCTCAATGTCAGCATTTGCTTGCTTCAACAGCACAAAAATAATAAAATACGTGATTATTTTTTCCATGTCTATTTGGCATTCCTATAACAATGAATATTTTAAACGATGCAGTTCTCGGTGGGATATTATATACCATGTGATGTAATTCACATGACATTGCTATCAAATTAGTTACATGATTAGATAAAATGTTTAACGCATTCATACTAGAATTCAGTGACAACTATGTTGAAATGTTTGGTACAATTTCTAATTATCATTACTTAATACCCTATGTACGAATATTCAGGGTGACTTGAAGTTTTATAATGTTTTACATATTTTATCTTTATTTTTTTTAAATGAAAGCAATCAATAAATAGATTAACCTAGCGAATTGAATATTGCTAAAATGAACCAACACTTTTGAATATCCTCTTCTTGTTGAGTATATTATCAACCAAATTATGGTGAAAACATTTAAGATATGTATCGGATTGTTGATATAATTTGCAGAATAATGAGTTTAAGAATAAAACATTTAATTAAACAAAAACACATATTAATAATGATATTATTAACATTCATATTTAACCTTACCGGATGGTGGTTTGATTGGCGTCGACGTTCACGAATCTCGTCTTTGGCAGTAGGCTCGGGCTTCTCCAGCAGTCCCTCCAGCAAATATGTTTGCTAGATACCGAATATTTTGATATGCTCTAAATTGACAGCTTTAGCGTATATTCTATGCCCAACATCCACCCTTGGTTAACAAAATTGCTGACCTGTTCAAATATATTGACCATCTATCTTGATTTTTTACTTTGAGGTTAACGCTTGACCGGATTATTATTATGATCTTTGTTTCATTTATGTGCATTTTCATACTGAGTTCCACCCCTCTCGATGACGCTTTCAGTCAATACTTGTAGGTAATTGTATGAAAATCATATTTGCCTTTCTTTTGATTTTGTTTCATAATGTTTGTGACCGTAACTTCTCTATATGTTATACTTTTGTTTTAATATTTGTGATAGCAATTTAATTCCCCGTATTCTTTTGGAAGCACTTTGTTCCCAGGGACAGATACGGTTACAGTAACCATCACAAAAGAACAGTGTCCCCAAAACAAATTACATGTCAACATGTTTGGGGACACTGTTTTTAGGGATTGTTACAATAATCGTAAGGAGAGCACCCCATGAGGTGTTCTTAAAAAGTGTTTCTTTTTTGAAATTGATCAAACTACAAACTTTCGAAAAATGCCTTCTAGCTGCAAGAATTTGAGGAACAACTTTTTCAATATTATCTTATTCTCAACAAATCTGTTCGAAATTTTTATTAAAATGCTATTCAGAGACATATAGCTAGGCGTGTTGAATTGAAAAATGATCAATTCAATGGTAGTATATACATGTATTACAATTTACATTTTTCACAAAAGGTGTTCCTTTCCCGGAATTTGCTACCTAGATGAGCGAAATGTGGTCAGCTATCTACAAAAATAGGAACACCTTTTTGTAAAAAAAAAATATTTTACTGAATATAATCATTTGTTGCATATTTCAATATATAAATGGTTTAATGTACAAATAACCAATTTAAAAAAAATAGGTCGTGGGGTGCCCTTCATCGTATCTGTCCCTGGGTTCAGGGTGTTCCAAAATAATTCGGGATGAGTTTGACAAGCTACAAATCGCTCAACCTTTTTAATAACGAGTTATAGGGCTCCAGGCGCGGATTTACCATACAAATCACCCGGCGCACGCCCCCCTGTTCGCTGTTATATGTAAGACAAAAAAATAAATGTGCGCCCCCGGTTCAGCCTGATAATTCATACAGTTGCGCCCCCAGGTTCAATAATTTCTGGAGAATAATGGAGAGCGCACAGAATCTTTGTGGTCGCAGGGATAGCATGATTTCTCTTCGTTTTAGATTCCAAACTATTGAGTTCGTCTGCGAGTAGATAAATCCCTTGTCTAGTAAATCTAAACCGCCTATAAAGTTCATCATCACTTAGAATGTCCAATGGATTCCTCCTATCTCGAAATATTCTCTCTCGCCTAAAAGCTCTACCATATGCCCCTTCTCTATCAATAAAATCTAAAACGTTCATGGTAACCAAGTTAATCAGTCAAAAATAAAATGGCGGATATTAAACTTAAATATTAAACTTAAAATTTAAGTAAGCTCCGTATTGAACTTAGATTATTGAACTTAAATGACGATTTAAGTTTAATACTAGATAGATGGTGTGCTTCTAAAAAAGCACAATTATCTGCAATCTTTTTCTTTCCTATATTTGAATATTATGTTTCATAATTTGAAGAGCACTTCACGAGCTGTTCCCCAAAAAAGGTGTTCCCCACCAAATTCCAGCTGGCTTGGAAATTTTTAGGAAATTCATTCTAGCTTGGAGATTTTAGCAGATTGAGGAACACCTTTTTGGATCATTTCCTAATTTTCGTAATAAATATTGATAATAATAATTTCAGAATTAATCAAAACTGCATGAAATGGTAAAATAAACTGTTATTTACAATATATGATAGGTAATCTAGTTATATTAAACAGTTCAATTTTTGCAAAAGGTGTTCCTTTTGTGTTCCAAGCTGGCTAGAAAAGGAAAAAGAGCCCAGCTGGCTTTGAAAAAAGGAACACCTTTTTGAAAAATTTGAATGTTTAAAAAGCATTAATTTGTTGTTGTTCATATTTATAATGTTGTTTTAAGGGGATTTAACAACTTTTTGAAAAATGTGTCGTGGGGTGCCCTTCATAATTTTAATAACATGTCGTCTTTCTCGATAACTCATGGAACAGGATCCCATTTAATGCTCAATCTTTGATTAGATCTAGAAAAAGGTCAATATAAAGGCAGAATATACATAACTACTTTGTTTTAGCTTTATCAAATAATTGAGTCACAATACAGATGTCTTATTTAATTAAAACATAAAGTTACAATAATTGGCTTCAACGCGAAGTGAGGTACTGGGAACGATGGGTATCGATTATGTGTCACAGTGCTTTTATATAGCGAGCCCTGATTGATGACGTCAATGACGTGTGCAGTATAAGTGACACACCCCTGTAAATGAGCCAATTAGGGGCCAGAGATCCCGTTCAGTGGTTTCAGCAAGGCGAAGAAAAATGTCATTTAAATTTAGGGGTGGGTGTCTTAAAAGTTAAATAGCTTCTATATCATTTATAAAATCGTTATCAAAATATCATATGTTCCACGTTCGATAGCTCTTTTATATTAATGTTTACATATAAGGGTGTGTTATGATTTGTAATATATAGAAAATCGATGCAAGGGAACAAATTGAATTTTATCGGTTGATTGCAATATCTGCATATTTTCGTAAACGAAAAGATTGCAGATAATAAGTTTAATCTTATATCATGCATTTGAAAGCTGCAAATTTAAGTTTAAACTTATATATAAGTTCAATATTGAACTTAAATGAGATTTAAGTTTAAACTTATTTTTTATGCATTTGCCCCTGGATCCGCGCCTGGGCTCTGTAAATCAATCCGTAAATTATCAAGAAAAAAATATATAAAAGATTAGCATCGCTTAGAGTGGCAATAGTATCTAATTTTGGACGATAATTTTAAATCTTCATAAAGAACAAATATCTCAATGATGCGAACGATTTTGATTTGAAAACGCTCCATCGTCTGCCGCTGCTTACAAATATTTTATAAAAATAAATGTGTGTGTTTAAATCGAGTTCTTTAATGCCAATGGTATATATCAAACTAACTAGAAATAAGGGTTCATATAATTTTATGAGCTGAAAATTAAATGCTTACTTTAACTTCTTTAGAACTCATGATTCTATTGAGCGATAATATGTGATTCTTATTAACGATTTCTCGGGTTCTTTTAAATTTACCTGGGATCAGTATGATAAATATAACCTACAAACTCGTGTATGAACATTATTAATGCGATACAATTTATACATATAAGATAAAACCTAATGCGATATAATGATTTGCAACGAAAAAAATATAGGTTTCAAACCGTTTGATTCCTGGGATGAGTATTATAAAGGGATAAGAATCAAGCCAAAATTGTGTTTCCGGGACAATGGGAATGTTTGTGTTACTAAAAATAGCATTTTTAATAAATTGTTTCAAAATCAGCTTATTGTTACAAAAATCTATAGTATGGAAGATTATAACGAATAACGATTGTTTATTTTGCCATAAATATGCATGCTGTTTATAATAAGTATTTTTTTACAATGACTGCACATGTATATATATATATAATTTAAACAACAAAAACACAACTTTTACGACGAAAGGGTACTGGCTTGAAGAAATAAATTTTATTATTTTAGTGCCAGACCCATGTAACTCTGCTAATTATAAGTTAGGAGTTAATCTACATGTATATATATACCTTTATCACAGATTCAATAAGGATTAAGTTAGTCACCTATAAAAGGGACTATTTTGACGTTATTTTCGCATACAGTTTTATGAAATACTAGAACTATATATATTATCAATATTTGTCGAACATATCTATTTTAATACTTCGTTTAAATGAACATAAAGTCACACATTCTTTAATACTTTGAGGAAGAGAATTCCATTGTTCTACTCCTTTATTTATTATTGATATTTTGCGATAATTTGCATTAACTTGTTTGGCGAAAAAGTCATGCTTATGAACATCTTTGTTTTTTTTTACAAAATTCGATTGAATATGCTTTGACAGAGAGCATTTATTGGCTTTATACATTATAACACACGTATTTAACATAATAACAGGGCTCGACAAATGCGAAAATTCACAGTCGCCAAAATGGCGACCGACGTGATTTCACAGTCGCCAAACCAGATTTCACAGTCGCCAGATTTTCTTTTGTCATAAAACATAAAAAAAAAAACATAAAAAACGAGTTTTCGCCTTTATTGGTGTGACATTATGTCCCTAAACATTTGTCGAAGCTAATTTCTTTTTCCCTGTGATATTTCTCCTAATCTTTCAAATGTGAATTATTAACCTCTCAATTATACACAAAAATTTCATGAAAAAGATATGTAACGAGTCAGATCAGAAACTAAGATCATGATTTCCAATTAACATGCCAACTATGCTGAATTATCTATAGTTTTCTCTTAAGAAAAAACTGAATGTCATGAACAACTTTTTTGTCTTAGTGCACCACTATTGTGGGTTTGAAATCAAAAAGGCAGTAATATTAATTACGATTACTTAAAAATTATTATTTCCTTTCATAATAATATTCACTGCATTCAATGAAGTTAGTCTACCGAGTTGCAGTTACAGTCCAAATTTCAAAATTCTATCCCATCTCTAAATATCCCTTATGTTAGGAATGCGAGGAGATTTCGAGGCTTAAAGTCCACCAGTCACTTTATATGGCGGACTTTGCCGTTTTCAACCCCGAAATATGCTAGCATTTCCAACGTTGGGCAATCTTAGAAACAGAGTAGATTTTTGCAATTTTAGAGTGTATTTGCAACTCAGTTATGTTTATAAAGTGCAGTGATTATCATTATGAAAGGGAGTCTCATTTTGACGCTCCGGACCAGTAACCCTAAAATATTGTTCAACCCGGCCGACATCTTACTGGCCCAATTTTGAATATGGAGTATTACATAACCAAGATTTTATCGTTAGCATTTATGGAGCTATCCTTGAAAGGTCACGAGCGAAAATGATGAATATTGAAAATTAAGCCGCGAGCGCCGAAGGCGCGAGCCAAATTAATTAAGGATTCAAATTTCAAGTACATGTATAATTAATGTTATACTTAAGACCGTTGGTATAGACAAGACAACGGTCGCGTCTGCAGGTAACGATTGCTCTAGATGCTACCCTTATATAATAGCGCATTAAAAAAACGTCAAACTCATATGATCAAATTCTTATAAAGATATGTGAATGAACAAGTTGAGTAGACCATCGTGAAAAATGAACCATAACCTATACTTCTTATAATAATTAACACGTAAATATTTATAAAACCTGGACGAGTGAAGATGCGAGCGCCAGAGGCGCGAGTGAACATTTTCCTGATAACAATTGAGGATTCGATAAAAAAAGGAAATAGTATACACAATTTCCAGATTTAATACTGAACCGCCGGTCCAGTAACTTCATAACGTTACTAGCCCGACCAATAAACGTTACTGACCTAGGGCCTGAACTTAACCTATAACAAATAATGATACATTGTTCGCACGTTTATTTGGTTAGCATTTGGACATTGTAAGGGATAATGGCGGAGGGAGGGAGGGTAGGGCGAAAGGATCTCGACATAAATTAAATCCTTTTTCGAGGCCTTCAAATGTCTTGCCCAGGACAATCTTTGCATTTATAAGTTAATTCAAGTTCCCGAAAATATAAGAATAAATAGTAAGACAAAGTTAGAGTTTGGTCAAATTTCAGTCGGCCCGTCGGGCCGACAAGGTCCAAAATCTTGTCGGCCCGATCGATTTTCTGTCGGCCCCGGGCCGACGGTTATGGTGATCTCTGCATGTTGTTTATAATGCAAAATTGACAGTAGGAATGTCATGCATGGGTCAAACCAGATGTTCCTCAAGTCCTATAACCTTTTGGTCACCATTCATCATAAAAAAAGGTATTCCAAAAAAAAAAAAATTGAGGAAAATTTCACAGTCGCCAATTTGGCGACCGACTATTTTTCACAGTCGCCAAACCCAAATTCACAGTCGCCAATGGCGACCATTCGGTCGCCAATGTCGAGCCCTGTAATAATATCCATAAGTTTGAGAATTCCAAACCTTTTAAATATGACACTTGTGTGATCTAAATAGGCAGCTTTGCCAATAACTCTAATAGCTCTTTTTTG
>LQRL01134346.1:10117-20319 GCA_001703475.1 Hydroides elegans | reverse complement strand
AGCTGACAGTGTACGGGCAAATAGTCACGCTCGCCTCGACCACCTTTCTACTAACAGCCATGTCCATTGACCGCTATCAGGTAACGTTCGGTTTTACTTAAAGGGTTAATTGATTGTGTTCGTGAACTTCGGCGAGCTTGTGCTCAAATTAAGACCAACGAGCTGATAAATTCAAATTAATACCAATGAGCTGATAATTTCAAATTGAGACTATACATATAGAGAAACACAAGAAAAGTTTCTTTTTTCTTAAACCCAAAAAGGAGTAATTATACATTATATTATTTGATAATATCATTTTCTGTTGTTGTTTTTAACACAGAACTCAGCAGGCCATAACAAGTTATAAAACAGGATTTCTTTAACAATATCTTATTTAGTGAGAAGACCACAATTTGAGAATATGATTACCATCAAATCGAAAAGCGATAAAATCAATTATTAAGGTCTCAACAACCAACATATTTATATTCAATCACTTTTTGACAAGTTGCAACAGTCGACATTACTCAAAGGCACACATTTTTCATAGGACTTCAATTTATTTTTGTTCATTTATATAAAAAAAAAAACAGATTAAAAAAATCAAAGGGTTTCTGCGAATTTGCTCAAAGATATCTGACATTAATGTCATTTATATCAAACCGAACGTTCGATTAATTTCCAACTATTTTTTAAAGACCTTGTCATGTTATACCTTCGTAATACCTTGATTCCTGCAAAGTATCGACCTCTCTGACCTCGAGCATCATTCAAGAAAGCTAATTTCTGAAACAAAATAAAAGAAAAATAGATAAGTTCGATTGGTAAAGTCTCAAATTGCTGTAAAATTACTGAAATGTTCAGATAATTTCTTTTGAAAGAAGGTTCATCTCAATATCAAACAAACATAATTGTTTGTCTTTTATATGACTGTTCTTTTCTTTTTGCTCTTCAACTCAACCATTTGTAAAAATAGATGACGCATTTTGTGGCATAGTTTCATCCGGGTAAAAGCTTCCTTGATTTGACTCGAATGTAACGACATCATACAAATTTGAAAAAAAAAAAAAACATTTTCATGTAATGAAAATAAAAAGAGACCACAGGCTCCTACGCATTAGGTTGAATGCCCCTAAGGTCAGCAACTCTGTTGGTCAGGCTCTTCTGGTTTCATTTCTTTAATTTTTATGCGTGTTAAATTACTGCCATATTGTTATCTTTATACAGAATTGCGAACATTTCCCTCTTGTATATAAATTGATAATGTAAATAACAGAAACATAATATTCACAATTGACATATAGCATGATGCTTAACCACTAATCGAACATTACCAAGTTTCTTGGTTAACTAATCAAAACAGTTTTGATTGGTTGACGTCAAACACAATTGCACACCAAGCCTATTTTAAGCAACAAAAATAAGCGTACTTAATCAATTAAACGATGATAAATAATTAACTGGCGAGTAGACATGTGTTTATACAATCTGATCGAGAAAAAAATGAGCAAAAATATGTCACAATAGTCAATAAACAACCATTTGACAACGCATTTGGCGACGTATTAACTATATATTAATCACATTCTACACATGACATGTCGAGTAACTATATCTTGCCTTTTATGTTGACAGGTTATCGTGCGTCCACTGCAATCCCTCCGTGGCCAGCCCAAAGTGTGGCACAAAGTGGCCGCCGCATGGGCAATGGCGTTCGTCTTCGCAACGCCCCAACTCTTCATTTTCGTCCAAACCGAAGTACCTGGCGCCGATGGAAGCATCAAGTACGCATGCGTGAGCCAGGGCTACACGCAGCCATGGCAACGAAAGGCATATTTCAGTTTCCTAGCAACCTACATTTTGGTGATCCCTACTATTATCATGTCCTTTTGTTACATCAGCATAATTCGCATTGTTTTCATGCGGTCGACCGATACCAAAGGTAAACCGAAACTCCGCTTCACTTCCTCCCGTCGCCCTTCACTTTCTGCCGCGGCGCCTCTTCGACGAAATTCCTCCGACTCTCAGTCCGAGTTCGAATGCAGCAAGACGTCCTCCGACCGTCGCTCAAGACGCCGCTCAACCCAAGCCTCATCCACAACACGTGTGAGTATTCCGAGGAAGTTGATCTCATCCTCCAAACGAAACGTGGTCAAAATGACATTATCGGTGATCCTCGCATTCATTGTGTGTTGGTGTCCGTACTTCGTCATTGGTTTGATTCGTATCTACAGTAACTACACGATATCACTCTCTGATCTGTATTCGGTCGCGGAAATTTTAGCGATGTTGCATAGCGCTCTTAACCCGGTACTCTATGGCGCCTTTAGTATGCGATCGGCCCTCAATGCTATAAGGACAGCGTGCATTAACAAACAGCAGGCAGATAAGATTGTTATTAACATCAGTGTCGGTTCAGACTTTGACTCACTCGTCTTTGTGACGCATCCTGAATTATATACAAAGCGATTGAGTCTCGCAGACAATAAGAGGGGAGACACGGGTCTTTGCTCCTTAATATTACAGAGATTATGTTGCATGTTTCGAAAACGAGCACCCGAAACAATCAAGTACAACGCAGTGCGTAGAAGAAGCAGCGGGCCCCATCAAACTAAAACGAGCTCAGTGAGATCGCAGCTCTCACAAGACTCCAATGCACTCGTGTCTTCGCATGCGCAATGCACGCACACTTCCAGCGTGGGTGGGGACCCGGTTGTCATGGACGCGTCGCCCCTGGATACGCGTAGCAACGCCCGTCGCAGCTCCATGCCCAGTGAACGTGTTCTGCAACGCGGCCTCTCAGGGCCCTCAAGCCCTCCAAATAATGGGGTCAGCCCTATTTACAATCACCCCAAGGTCATCGGATCATCTCAAGGTCAACTGCACTTCTCCAAGGTTACCGGGTTACAGGGTCAGCTGCAATACTCAAGAGTCATGGGAAATCAGGGTCAAGGTCTTATTGAACATTATAAATATACAGGGTCTAGAGGTTGTATTACTGTTGAGCGAAGTATTCGTTGAAATACTGCATTTCTGTTGTGTTATACATTGTTATACATATCGATAATCGGCATCTACTCTAGTCAAAAATAATATTTTCCGTTATGTGTTATAATAATATATTTTTTTTTAGTATATGGATATTATAGATATTTTATAGTTATTTATAAAGATATTTGTACATATATGTTAATAATTTTGAAGATGTTTGCGATAAAGTATTTTTGAATATCATAGAAAAAATTATTGACAAAAAGGATTCGAAATGTCGAAATCATAATCGGTCAATGTCACATCTCTATCAGATTCTTTTATTGTGATTTTATATCGATTTATGATAATCACACTCGATGCATGTAACCTACAGCCTCACATGTGATTTAGTTTTTTTTATCAAAACAAAGGTTGAGTGTAATTTTTCAATACTTTTAAAAAGAAGCATTAAGCTTTCATCTTGTAGAATTACGCAAGAATAGGTTTCAATAATACCTTGTTTGACAAAGTCACATTTTTGTGAGTTTGCTCCCGTGGTGGATGACCCCAAAATGAGTTCCGAATTCAATTTCCTGCTGATACTTTTCTTATTGACCAGGTGTTATTGTTGTTTGATATTTATAATGTTTGATACAAAAATATAGTTTAAATGTTATTATCATCATTTATTATCATCACATGTATATCATATTTTTTGTTATTACAAACTGCATTGTAAAGTCACTTTTTGTATGGCTTATGGTCGCAGAAGGGAGTTGTTCCATTTAAGCATTAACGCAGCTTTTTCATGCGACTTTTTTTTGTCAGAATGATCTTGTTTTGTAGAAAGATTATTGTGGAAAAACGCCAAAAACGATTTTGGTATAAGAGAGCTTCTTTTTGACATAAATTTAAGCGCACCCTTGGATTTGCCTTTTAGAATAATGGCATGAAATATTATGTTGGCGGATAACAGGGTTGTTCTTTGAGATGGATAGTTCTAACGTTAGATGTACATATTTGGCGAAACGCAATAACTGTTTAACAGTGTTGTAAATGCATTTTATTTTTGAACAAAGTAGATGTTGACATTCTATACATTGATGTTAATAAAGAACCATTGTTTTCAATTTTATTTCCTTATTCTCCACGTTCTAATTTGCAATATGAAACTATATCTCGATTTGAATTCTAGCTTTTGCCATGGTTGTGCTCTTAAATACTAAAAGATCAAACCGAAATCTCATTTGTCATTTACTCAAAAGCTCAGTGGATTTTAAGGCATATCCTGCCAATGCATTTATAACATTGATTCATTGGCCACAATAGATATAAAACATCTAGCATAGTATATTAACTGATGTACTTTTTATGTACGAGATCCAATTGACCATCAAGGAGTTTGCAAACTGCACCGCCCATCTTTATAATGGATCATATTCACAAAAAAAGAAGAGCGTTGAGAAAAAAAGAAGATGAATGGAAACCATAAAAAAGACCATTTAAACTGCAACTAATATCATTCCCATTTCCTTGATTCTCTTTTGCAACCGCCACCGTCAAATGAAGCCATTCATAGCGGCGATTCCTAGAAGAGTCGACATAATTGCATTTGTTCCTCAAAAAGCGTCGTCGTCTCAAGACGAAGCAAGCCACTTTTCCATCGCACTGACATTGACTCCAAGGTCTTCGTTTGGAGAGATCGCGACCGCAAAAGGTGTTGTTGCTCTGATTGCAGCCAACTCAGAATTACACGGAAATGAAATGTTTAGCACAAGGACATAGAGGCCAACATATAAGGCTCCTTCACCCAAAGGGTAGGTCGTTGGATTGGATGCGGTTGGGGTATAATGAATCTCTTCAAAAACAATGACCTTGATTGTCATTTTATTTTGCAAAAATGTTTCGTAATAGAACGTAGATTATTGAATTTGAAGGACTGCTTGCGAGAACCTTCTAATTTTGTTTTATTTGTTTAAGGACCTGATCACATAAGATATTTCTCCCCTAACGAATTATGTTTCCAATGTACTCTCCATAGAGCGCCCATAAACGCACGTTGTGTGTTTTCAAGCTAAAAGTGTTTTTGTTCTTTTCACAAGACATGTAATTTAAACACGAATTCTTAGGGACAGAAAATATGTTTAATATTGCTCAGGCAACATTGGAAGCGCTTTCAAGCTATTTCTCTTGTCGTCCAATGCATATCTTATAGAGAACTTGATGAACACACCATAAATCTAGTTACGTCTCAAAAAGCCAGTCGCATGTTTGAGTGTCCCATAAACTGAACAAGCTATAAAAGCTAAAAATTTAACCAGGCCCTTACTTATTTGCAAGGCATCATAGGGCCTCGTCACATCTCAGGCTTTTTGAGCTTTTATTACATATGGATTTTTTGTAAGTTTTTTGGTGAAATAAAAGCTTGAAAGTTGTGGCCAGGCCCTGAATGATTGATGCAAAATGTCCTAATTATTCGATGAATGCAAACATTAGAAATATAAAATTAGCATAAGCATAAATGATAAGCTGTATCAAATGAGTTATATTTAATTTTATAACAAAAAGGTAAGTTTTATTGTTGTGTTACTCAATCAATAAAAATGTACTGTTTAAAATAATAACAATGCAAAGCTTTAAAATAGCTAATTACCTCAGTGTTGCCTGGTTATTCAAACTCATTTTTTTTTGTTTGTATTTACATAATCAGAATAATTTATAAAACTTTATTGGATTATGCGAAATCTTATGAATTATACGAAATCTCAATAATAGTTATAAGACTGGTAGTTATAAGACTTTTGTCTAACCATTTAGTAAAACTCTTGAGCGAGGATACCATCTTATTATATTATTACAATGCTGGATTTTTAATGAGGAAAACATATGTTGTCACTATATTCATTCGGAATTTAAATTTGCATTTGTTAAAGAAATGTTTTTTAAACAAACAAGCAAACTCGTTGATTGCATAAATCAATGATTATGGGGGAAATGAAAAACAAGAAAAAATAAAACATAATTATAAGATATTTCATCTGTTCTTGTATGGTTGTATTTGGCTTCATAGTTTGTATTGCACCGCATAATATTGTAGTTATCGAGTGCTTGTGTTATCGTTTTAAAAGAGAAAGGAAAATCAGCCGCTATTGAGGAAACACTCAGTGATTTATGCGGGTAAATATTAATTCTTGTAGGAGCTGTTCCTGGCCTGCTTTTTTTTCAGAACAATACAGCTTTTTATTGAAAATGAATAATCTACTCTAGGATTATGTTGATAAATATATCTCACCACGCGTATGTATTTTAATTAAGTCTCTTTAAACGAATCGAGAATATCCTAATACACATATGATTTCTTGACATCTTTATTCTGGTAGGAAATTTTATAATTGCTTGCAGCAGCCTTTCCTAAGTTCCTTGCTTGAAACTCCAGAACCAGGTGATACCCTTGGAAAGAAATTGTTGAATTTATATGCCCTGAGAAAAGGTGATTAGGATTAAAAAATAGCTAACACGATAGTCAATAACACAGCTTGGTTACAACCGACGAAATTTGATTTTTGTTTCTTTAAACCGGATTTTATCACTTGTGTTAAGTTTTTTTGTCGGTTTCGGTAAAAAAATCTGGCTTACTTAAATAAGGAAGAATTATAAATATACAAATAATGTCCACATTCAAGATTATTTACTGCTCAATCAGATCTGAATGCGTTTGATATTGAGTTGGATGTTTGCATTTTCATAAATCCAAAGATTCACACTTTTTAAGTCTTGTGTTTATGGTTGAACAAAAAAAAAATGTATGTATACTCATTCACAACTGAAGCGACAGCTATTTTATTTTAGTTTAAATATGATCGCATATTTTTAAGAAATATGTTTTGGGTAAATTTAACGTTTCATTGCACATCTCTGTCTTTTCCGGTTTTCCAACTTTGCAAATCTTATATTTTTTATTGAATCTACATTTATATAATAAATATTAAGTCCACATATATAAACACGACGTCTATGGTTTATTTTTTATCCATTTGGATGTATCTACTCCAGAGACACATGTCCTTAATTTTCTGGCAAAGCATTAATTGGTTTTTATGAAAATGATTGTTGAAATATTGCATATTTTAGAAAAAGACTCGAAGACTGGACATTACGGTTATTGGCGAATACTCTGGTATGTGGACGCATCACTCTTCGTCTATCTGCACTGCATTTAATAATCTGAAATAAACAAATATTGGATTCAAACATTTATTACAATAGGAAGGGTCCATACCGAAATGGTTATTGACCCGAGATGGGAAATAGATAGGAAACACCGATATGAGTGCAGGGCTAGCGCAACGAGTCAATCTGGTATTATCACTCACACTTTTATGCGTTTTTATGACGTTACGACGTATATTGATTACGTCACAACGTTTATTGATGACATCACAACGGTAAATATTATTTACTAATTATTTAAGATTTATTACATGAAATTAATGTATGAAATTGGGAAATATAAAGGGGCGGCCCTGTGGGGAAATATCAACAGTGATATTGACCGGGTGATATTGCCCTGCATATTGTTTCAACCATGTAATAAATGTGCATCACATACATCTACCAGAACGATTGCGGTTACATTCTTACATGCCAATTTGATAATTCATTTGATGAAATTGATTCGTTTTTATTTCACTCACTATTGCATGGAATTGGCTTTAAACATGCTTATGATAATTAAAGGTAGTTTTAAAATTGGTTCAAAATCAGAAAAAGAAATTAAAACTATTGTAAGCCATATGCCTTCTTCTTTTATTTTGCTGTTTCATTATTTGGTTTTTACTTCTTTTGCACTAATCAAACAATATCCATATTTTCATGCAAAATCATAACGTTACTTGAAGTAGAAGCATAGAAAATATTCTCTATTTACTGGTATGGTGTTTATGATTAAAAACATCCTTCTAAAATATTTTTGTTTCTTTGGACTTTAGTGGTACGGTGCTACAATTTAAAATAATATTTAGCACGCTCCTAAAATAAACGTTTTTTTATTAGTCTCTTTAGTACAATCATTTAAGAGTTAGCATTTATTGAATAAGAAAACTCCAATTATATTTATAATGAGGTCAGAAGGTTAATTATTAAATTGTTATCTCCTATTAAGCTCTGTACAGAATTAAAAGTTCGCGCATAAAATCACAACTCTGTCACGCAACAATTACCCTAAGGTTTTCGCGCAAAAGTTAAAATTTCAAAATAACCCAAACGGTCCAAAATCTAGTGAGTTATAACTTAGGATTAAAATGTGCGCCAAATACCAAATAAAGATGCGCTACTGTCCATAATTACGTAAAAAAAAATGATTTTTTGTGATAATTTTTGACTAAAACTTACCTGTTTGCCAGCTCATACTGAGACGTGCGTTTAAGACAGACCGAGTGTTCATATCAAGAGTCAAAATAATTATAATCCAAACAATGGTTGGAAATCTTGTCGCCGTTTTTGAATGAAAATGTAGTACTTAATCCCTTGAGTTCATCCGTTTTCGCACCTAAATTTAGGTGCGATTTCATAATCGCCCAATGATATATTTGACAAAACTTTTATGTTCACAATGTCTTGTCAATCATGGATATAAGGTGTCAAATCGAGGTATATCATGGTTATACAATATTAACCTTTCATATACTTAGCACAATTAATTATTTGTATTGGACTTCGT
Organism: Hydroides elegans; assembly: GCA_001703475.1. NCBI lineage: Eukaryota > Metazoa > Annelida > Polychaeta > Sabellida > Serpulidae > Hydroides > Hydroides elegans. The sequence goes on along the minus strand of LQRL01134346.1, from coordinate 11,645 downwards.
TTTGAGCCAGAGGATAGTATGTGGTATAAAATTGAAATAAATCTATTGATTCACAATTTTCAATCAATTACCTTTATTAAGCGAAATTTTCATAACCATAAAACAAATATTCCATGTCCAACTAACCATTTGAAGTTGCAAGGGGCACCCAAGAAAAGTGACAATTTGACCATCTTGGTGTGTTTTTTTTATTCGCTTTTATGGACTAGGGTAACGTATACGTGTGAAAATTGAGTTTCGATTATTATTCTTTGGTTGATTAATTCGGCTAGATATCTAATCAATGCTTAAAACAAAGTATTGGTGACGATATTGAAACCAAATTATTTTTACAAAATGGCCCAAGTCAGAGCCAGACTTAATGAGGTCCAGAGCGCCAAAGCTATCAGGCAGCTTCAATTCAAACTAAAGATTAAATTACGCCAACAGTATATTTTTCATTTCATGGTTTCATATTGATTTAAAATTGTTACTGAAAAAGAATGGCTTCTTCCTTGCGGCAATCAGGCGCGGATCCAGAAAATCTTGAACAGGGGGGCGCAAATAGTATAAATTATCAGACTGAATCGTGAGGGGGGGGGCGCAAATTTATTTTTTGGTCTTACATATAAGGGCGAACAGGGGGGCGTGCGCCGGGTGCGCCCCCCTCTAAATCCGCGCCTGGCAATGATTTTACGGTCCTCTCGCTCCGTCGTTATCCTAGGGCGCCCCGGTCGAGGTAAGTCCTTCACAATTCCAGTAGCTCGAAACTTCTTTGCAAGAGCACTGATGGCCTGTTTAACTTACTCCCATTGTCCTTGCAACCTCACTCTTGTTTTCCCTGCCTGTAGCTGACCGATAGCTAAGGCCCTCTGGATCTCATTAAGTCTGGCTCGGCCATTTTGAAAAATGATTTGGTTTCAATATCGTCACCAATACTTTTGTTTTAAGAATGATTAGATATCTAGCCAAAACAATCAACCAAAAAATAACCAAACTCTTTTTAACACTTATACGCTGCGATTGTCCATAATAGCGAATCAAAAAAACACACCAAGATGGTCAAATTGTCACTTTTTTGGGGTACCCCTTGCCACTTTAAATGGTTAGTTGGACATGGAATAATTGTTCTCTGTTTATGAAACTTTCGTATTAATAAGATAATTGATTCAAAATTGAGATTCAATCGTTTTATTTCAACTTGATGCCAGATACTTCTCTCTGGCTCAAAACGGAGTCCAATACAAATAATTAATTGTGAAAAGTATATATGCTTTTATAAAAAGGGTCAGCAAAATCTACTTTCATTATGAACACAACTTTTAGGTGCGAAAACCGATGAACACTCTTGTTGACTTTTTGCGCATAAAATGGGCGCGATTCTTTCATTATGTACAGAGCTTTAGGGCTTAGGGTGACGGAAACTTTTTTCTCTTTTTTGTTGTGCGATGCACATGTTAAAACATTTACCAGTTTATATAGTAAATATCAGATATCTACCCATTTGGAGGGAAGATGAATTAATATGTTGTCTAAATTTCCTTAAAAC
>LQRL01134346.1:0-10107 GCA_001703475.1 Hydroides elegans | reverse complement strand
CGATTTCGTGTTTTTCACGTTTTTTCGTGACGTTTTATTCACGTTTTTATGTCCATCACGAATTACGTGTTTATTTCGTTTCCTGAAAACGAAATAAAAAAAACGTATTTTGCACGTTTCTAGAACGTTTTCATACGGATAAGAAAACCGTAATAAAAACCACTTTTAAACTTTTAGGTGCTACGTACTAATACCACAATTGTCGTGATTGAATTTGCATCGTAAAATAAAACTGTATAACCTAAAATCCTATGAGCTGAAATTAAATATATACACGTAAACATATTCATGTTTAAAAGGAAATAATATTGGAATAGAATTTCATTAAAAACTTAACTGCTCTGAAAAAAAATAGAAATTATACATAATCAAAAAGCTCTTTCGGGCTTTAATTCACAAAGTGTGACCGAGATATATACTGAAATGTATTGTTTATGGATCTTGCTCAATATATTTTATTATTAAGAAATAAACTTATAAAAACAATCACTTTGGAAAATTATCATAAAAGGCAACTTTTATGAACCATGAATTTTTAACCATGTTCCAGTCACATGTTCCTATATCAGCCACCTCCCACATCCTCCCTTAGAAACAAAATCACTTACCCTATCATATTATCACTTCAATTCATATTTCAATGATATTGTACAACTATGTAAATTCGATTTTTTATTGATTATGTAAACATCCTCCTTCAGCGCCTTTGATGTATATGCCTCTGGAAAATTGTACACTTTGTGAATATACATTTTCCCAGGGCTTTCAAACACTAAGTTGCATTATAATTGACCAAATAATCCCTTATGATCCATATGGTGGATTATCATTGATAAGTTCCTTAATTATCTTGCTTTAATACATATTTTGTAATATTATCATATTTTTTGATGTTTTCCTTGGCTCTCATTTTGTTCGTTTAAAGATAAACTAAACATTTCTAGCAATATTGATGACGCGCACACAAAACTATGACGTCACGTCACTTTTTGGATTTAAAAAACGTTTTTATATAGTTGTAAAACACGTTTTAATAACGTTTTTCGGAAACGTGTTTTTCTCGTTTCAAAATTACCTTAAACAAACATAAAGATAAACACGTTTAAAAAACGTGTTTGACACTTAAATAAAAACGTACATAAAACGTTTTAAAATAGAATTTGGAAACATTCTGAATGAAAACGTGATAAAAACGTATTTGATACCTTGGTTAGTATGTTACCAAAAATGCACCGATGGAAAACGTGCAAAATACGTTTTTTGTTTACTGGGACGGCCTTCAATTACGTTTTATTTACGTGTTCATTTATATAGATTAATCTAAGGCTCAAATACAGTACATCGTTTCACGGACATGAATTTTCTTTATATATTTTCCTAACATGACATACGATTAAACCATTTGAAAATAAATGAAATATCTTTGGCACGCTCTTAAAATCAACATATGCTTTTTTATTGTATCTGTATATAATCATTAAAGAGTATTTCTTAATTTGAATAAGAAAACTGCGAACCTGTGGAGCAGCGTATTGCGCTGTGATGACGAATTTCGCTCTTGTTTCCTCTCCATATTGTCCTCTCCACCTCCAGGCCCTGCATACTCCCCCAGCATCTCAGCCACCTCAGCCGACATCCAGGCCAGTCCTTCAGCCAACAACTCATCACCGGGCGAATCCAGCGCCGTCTCTTGCAGCTGATTGGGAACCAGTTGAACGCCCTCATTTACAGGTTGCTCAGCGATGGTAAGCAATGGGTGCGTCTCCATGGCATCATGGCGGTTACTTAGCAACGAGTACAGTCGCTCCATCACTTGGCGTTGCAGCTCCAGGTCGGTTGCCGAGGAGACGGAGTTCGTGTCTTTGTGATTGTTTCCAAGGGTTTCGGAAGTGATGCTTTGATGTGTTCGCTTTCCCGCAAAATGCACCGCATTGCATTTACACAGGTTTCCGCCGCGTCCTATTTTACATTGTGTTGAACAGAATGAAGTGAATTCGAAACAACTTGCATATAAAACCAGAAAATGCAAAGAACACACGAATAAACACAGCTTTATGATAAAGCTTCGCGCCAAATTATCACTCAACATGATTCAAATTTTCTTCCGAATCACAACTCTATTGCATAGATGGTATCCGCAAACAATCCAGTTTATTTGTCGAAGAACTGCAAAGTTTAATATATTTTTTTTAGGATTTTTAATAGGTGTTTCTCGCTATTCAAATTGATTTATTTTTGCCGCATTGCCAAACAAAGGTAGAAGTGAAGCCTGAGAGGCGCAAAGAGGAGCTTGGATGAGTAGGACCCACCCTCTTATATGCGTCCACATACACTCTCGGCCCACGCCCCGCCCGTAAGCCGCATCTATTAATTACTTTATAAACGGCGGCAGTGGCCCAATGAGATGTAATCGCCAATCACCACGCAACGTTGTAAAGCAACGACATAACACGCTTACGTCGATCCGATCAGTATCAATAATGAAAATAAAGCAAGGCAAGCACTTAATGCCATGTAGCACCATTATGCCCCCAGACGATCTTCTAAATTGATTGGGAGACATGCGTATATAACTAATGACTTTGCTACACGTTGGAGTCATTTTATTTCATCAACAATCGGGTTTTATATTCTACCTGATCCGGGAAAAACTTTTACCAAAGGCCATATATTTGTTACATGGTATTTGCCTTGTCTGGAAGAAAGTGCAATAAAATTATTTATAAAACAGTTTCCCAAAATATTACATGAACTGTTAAAAGCATCATTGTTGTAAAATATATTGAATTATGGCATGAAACTACCCGATGATAAAAAATGTTATTTCTTATTCAGACTAGTTCCATGAATAGCACAAACTACAAAAATTAATGCAAACCATTCAAGATGCAATCGTCTATGGATTCATGTACAGTGAAGTTGCATCTTATAAACTTTTGGCATCTTAAACTGTCAAGAACGAGTTAATGATGTTTGTTGATTAATGAAATAGAGTAAATGGAATATAGCTCTCAGCTCATGTACCATGATTTTGCATCTTATCCCTGCAACAATAATAGTAAAACACGCTTGATCGACTTAACCGAACAGTGAATAAGAAATATAGCTACAAGAAATATTGAGAACATCAAACTTTTTGTATAAATTTATTCAATAAAGTAAGCATCTCTTTTGTCTTGAAGACTTGGTTATGATCTTCATTTAATGAAGAATCATTGCAATTACGCAGCACCATGTAAATTGAGTTTGAGGTGCTCGATGAATGACGGGAAATGGGCAATTGCATGGGATTCGATGGTTGCGTGTCACCATCTATTAGCCGTCAGCTTACTTTGCATTGCGACGACGGTATGTGGGATCATACTTATGTTGTAACCTACTTTATATAAAACAAAATATTATGATATCTAATAAGAAAATGTATATTGGTACTTCCGGTGGCAATTTCATTAGAGAAAATGCCCAATTGTATGGTTTATATATTTTTGTTTTAATGTCTGATCCAATAACATTGTTTCTCATATTGACCACAGACTCGGACAGGTTGGAAGTAAATATGGGTCATGTATGCGCAGTTATGTTTAATACAAACGAATAATAACATTGAAAAATACATTTGTTTTTCTTACTTTGATGATGTTTTATTGCTTTTAGATACACATAGTGTGGGAAAAACGGGAATACATCATTTTTTGCAAGGAAAACTCTCTGATAACCTAATCTGAAATAGCTACACGAACCACAATTCTTGACTTCATGAAAAAATATTTGTTTACATGCATATAATTGAAATTGAGTTATTATACGAAGCCTTTACATGGTTACTAAATCATCTTCAGTTTCAAATGCGTAAAACAAAAGACCACAAAATAACGATAACAAATCAAGCAGCTCCATTCAAATATTTGTAAAATCTTGAAAAGAAACTTTAACAGACTTTTAAATATCGAAATGATATTTGACAAAAGTTGTTCACTATTTCTCCCTTACCCTAGCTGATAATGAATATTCATGTTTTAACCATTAAAGTTGGATTTATTGCCAGATCTAAGAGAACATATGATAAAAAATACATATTACGCAAGCAAAATGATAGCAATGTATTAGAAGTGACAAATATATATATACTTATTCGTAGCGAATCAATGATTTTGTCATATCGCACTATTCGTCATACGTGTGTCTTAATTGTAGTCTTTTGCCATTCATATTTTTTGAATAAATTGAACAAGTACCACAAACCAGGTTGCGCAGTTATTACATACATGTATATTCATATTGCCTCGGGCGTTATAGCATCGATCCATGTGCACTCCATTCAGATAAGTAAGCATCAGCGCACGCCCACATATAGCTTTTATAGTAATTATATTTCATGATTTTCCGGCTCAATATGCCTGTCTCTGCAACAAACCGCTTATAACAATGTTTATGCCGTAATAATTGGGATCAATTGCCGGTTTCAAAACACACCAAAATATAGCGTATTTAGTAATTATATTTCATGATTGACGCACTTAATTGATTCTTAATTACCGATCTCAAAGCAGTGCAGCTGGCCGCCCCTGGACACCCACAGCCGCCCCTGGGCATCCATACTCGCGCATGCGCACTCCTTGACAACGTCCTTGCCCTTCAGCTCCACACTGCGCCACTGGCGATGGGCGTCTAAGACCGACATCCTGCCCGACTTCTTCTCCAGACACAGCACGGCACCTGATTCATCCAAACTGCACAAGATAGCAGCGCACTTGTCTTTCTGTTCTTTCTCCTTTGCGGCGGTGGCACTACCGCTGCGTAATGGGAAGGTCTTGTCATTCATGCGCTGACCCGTGTGGGTGACCTCGAGCACGCGGCCTTCCCTCGCACAGCATACCAAAACGGACACGCTAGTGGCCAGCAGGCTGTCGAGACTGCTGAAGCGACATTGCTCTTCAATTTGGATGCTACTGCTCGCTTTCCATTTACCATCTGACGTTTGACAATACACCGCAACCCTCTTGGTTTTGTAGTTGAGCATAAACAAATGCGTCCCACTCGCCGCTACATCACATATATCTTCATGGATAAGCACGCTCTTAAATGTGCCATCTTTTGAGAACTGCAGCACACTCGCTTCAAATTCATCTGTTTCCCCGCACGCGATGACAAGATCCTTATCATGCGTCTGCGCCATCCCGCATGGATTCTGCAACATCTCATGTTTAATCGTCTTCCGCTCCTCACCCTCAATGGACACAAACAACACAGCGTCGGGCGTCAGCAGCACGAAGTTCCCGTCGATTATATAGAAGCGAGTGATGGATCCCTTAGACGCCGTAATGCAGTGCGAGCGACGCATAGGTGAGCCGCAGAGTGATTTAAGGAGTTGTCCAGTGTATCTCCGGTCGCATGTCTCACGTAGTTGCAACACTTCGTATTTCACAAGGTCATCTAGGCCGCCAAGGTCGCTCGTGTTCAACTTCACTTTGATGTCGCCCAGCTGCATGTTTTCCACCATGAGATCTTTCAGCTGCTCCTCTATGCCTATGTAACAAGAGCAAAATATGAATGAAGGATCTGTGCGACATGCTGTGCGACATATACTGTATAACCAAAGAGCGTTTGGTAAGGTTTGATTACACACCAGTGCAAACCAATGGACGATTTTTTTTTGAAATTTCAATGACACTCTTTGCTCTTTATCTTATACGTCCGGCGCCCCCGGCTCAATAAATTAGGATTACTGGATATGCGCCTATAGAACAACACAATATCAATGCATATTTGACAAGCACATCGCTTACTTTTCAGTGGTTTATCGGCTACACTTATTTTTTTAAAATAAAAACTGAAAATCAAACGACTCATTCATTCACCAAAACTTTTAAACTTACCTTCCGACAGTTCATTCGTAGCACTAAGCATGCGCACTGGATCCGCACTTGACTCGCTCACTTCCTGTATCAGTTCAAGCATCTCATTTATTTCCGCATAAGCGAACTTGGCCCGTCGGTCCACTTTAGTGAGGCGCTTTTCTTCTAGGCCGATCTCGTTCTTGATGCGGGTGCGATAACCGTCGAATGCGTCCTTAACCTATAGTTATACAGTCAAAACCACTCCTAAGTAGACAGCTGACACGAACAACCGAATAAACGAACACGAATAACCGAATAAACGAACACGAATAAACGAAAAATTTGCTACGCATAAACGAACAACCGAACAACCGAACAACCGAATAAACGAACAACCGAACAACCGATTAAACTATATGAAGGGTATAAATAGGAAAGCATGCGGTCATTAATCATTTTCTCAAATGCCTCGACTATCATTGGAACTGCGAAAAACTGCGATCCAATCTCGCTTTTGAGATTATGTATAAAATGTATTCAAAATCACAGCAATAATGAATTCAATATGTCCTTTTTTCAAAATTCAAACTCACGACCTGTAGGCATTTCAGAAGCCACTCGTTTAATATGATATCAAACCCCAATATATTGGCTAAATAGAATGACTGAAATATGTGTAAAGTATTTCTGTCTACTACATTTCAATAATATGAACTGACACGTTGGTAATTAATTGGAGATTAGATATTATATAATCAATTTGAACCAAGTATCTAAGCCTGTTAAAAAATGAGCTTAAGAGAGTACATATAGGTTTCAGGAGTGGGTTCACTTTACTATGCAGACATCATCATGTAAATTACAATAGGTGTCGACCAAGATGACAATCTTGCGCAAAAATATTAGTATCTTAATCGCGAATATGTTATCAATAACATACTGAACATATTTTTATACGAATAACCGAATAAACGAACAACCGAATAAACGAACAACCGAATAAACGAACAACCGAATAAACGAACAACCGAACAACCGATAACCGAATAAACGAAAAAATCACTACGCATAACCGCAAATTTTGACGCGAAAGATTTTGCCTACGATAGTCTACTTAGGAGTGGTTTTTACTGTATAAGAAAAATGTCTAAAACCATTGGTATGTATTTACGTATAAAACCTTGTTTTGAGGGCTAATATATTTTCCCAAACTTTTGTAATATATCACACTAAGAATAAAAATACATGTTTCAAAATTATTGAATGTTCAGTGGATATTAAAATGATAAATTGTCTTTCATGAAATATATAACATTGGTTTCAGTATGTGCACGCAATCTACATCAACTACAATATCATAGAATGGCCACATTACCACTGACCTTTTGCACAGTGGCCTGTTCTGCGGCATCCAACTTGGCAGCACAGTCCTGCTTGACTCCCTTCAGTTTCGCCGCATAGTCGTCGGCGTCGCCCATTTTGCGTCGACACGTCTTCTTCATCGCAACCAGTCTATTCAAGAGCAAAATATTTGTATTCTTATATTTTTCCTTTAATGTCAAGACACACTTTTTCTTCAATTTAAGTCGGATGTAAAATATTTTGACTGGCAAAAGCAGCAGAAAAATATATTATAAGATATACATTTGAATAAAATATATTACTGAACGTACAAACAGTATATATGAGTCACATTTATTCTATAATACAATGGTTTTACGAAGCTGCAACTACATGTATGTTGAATAAACACTGATAAACTTGTTACATTCTAAACAGTGTCAATGTATGCATGAGTATTGTTTGGAATAAAAAATGGAACTTAGAATTCTATGATTTTATTCTTACCTCTTTTTGAGCGAGCTGAGCTTGTTCTGCCCCTGTGCGCACAGCGTCTTAATGTCTTCAAAAGAGTGGTCGGCGCATGACGGGATGGACGCGTGGTTCTTCTTGCAGTCGCCGCATAACATTTTGGCGCACTCAATGCACCTGCACGACACCTTGCCCCGTCCGCAGATCTCACAGTCTGTGCCAACAATTAAATATATAAGATATACATTTCGTGGGGTATAGAAAATCCCTCTAAGACAAAGATGGTATCTAAAATGTAAGCCACCATCGAGCTCCCGAAATGTTCACAGCTTATAATAATACATATGCATATATGTAACCCATGTACACATTAAGTTAAAGTCAATAATACAAAAGTCTGTGTTTGTTCTATATATTTCTTGAAAAATCTAATCGTATCTTATCTCATCTCATGCATTCAATTAAAAACTGGGTTGATCGAGCATAGTATAGGACATTCAAAGTATGAGCAATATCGATATTTGAATCTTAGTGGTTACAACAATGTTAATATCGTTTGACTAGAAACTGCACATCGTACCCCTGGAGGAAGGCTTTCGCGGCCCACTGGAGAGAAGCCTTTGGTTCTGAATTATTAAGTCAATTTATAGTTGACCTAGAACGAAAAATATGAACAGACGAATATCGCTTATCGGTGAAATTTTATACGACACAATAATTATGATAATGCTCTATACCTCTGCTGGATGGTTTGCGGGGTCTACTGGAGAGCGGCCTTTGGTTCTGATTGTAGACATCAATGAGACTCTGCGAGTGGAAGTTCTTTTTGGCGGCGGCAAAGGCGGAGACGTCGCGACATTCGGGACACATCACCTCGCCACCCTTGCACAGGAGCTGGACATAGGAGAGCACACAAGGGGGTTTGAAAGCAATAAAATTTGTCATAAGAGAGATAAAAAGGAATATGAAACTGCTCAATTAACATTAGCGAGAATGATTATCTTGAATAGGAGAACAGTAAATCGGGACGGATCACATCATCGAAACTGAAATAGTAAAAACAAATAAAGCATGAATGGTATCGAAATGAGTTTTCTGACTTCATTTCAACTCAAATTGTTGATACACGAAACATCTAGCCGCAATCACATAACAGCTGAAAAGGACACTTGATGTAGATAACAATCCCATGACCAAGCAATGTTGTAATTTAAAGAAATATATTCGGTGCGTAGATTTCTAAAACTGTAAGCGAGTACATTTTTCAAAAACTGTTTAAACATCTTGTTGAATTCATTTAATAAATAAATATGATCCATATCGCGGATCGAAATGGGGAAAACTGTACCACATGAGTCTCAACACACTACATGCGTAGCTTGACATGATCAATTATCATAACAGAATTTCATAACAATATGTTTATCATAATTGTTACAAGGCTGATCATGTCCCAACTACATGCAAACAAACTGCAAACACTTTTTATTGTAACGTTTCTAGATTTTTTTAGTTAATAAGTTTATATAATTAAGTACAGGATACGAAGTACAAGGTCAGTCCAGTAATTAAAATATTGGACAGTTCCGAGTCGCAGCCGAGGCACATGTACAATGTTTTAATTAATGGAGTTGACCGACTACTTTAGTCGACTTAGTTTTCTGTCCATAATTGAAAATAATGGACGACGAAAACAAAGGGGCTGTGAACTAAATCAAATTAGAAATGTTTGAATTTAGTTTTTTAAGGGATAGTTATTGGATCAACAATTTGACACGTTAAACAGCCGATCCAGAGAGAACACCATTGCATTTGAAAAACATCAATTGTGGTGACAACAATGCATAATTGATATTGAGCACAGCTCGGAGGTTGTTTATTCCCTGGATGAGTCGTCCCCTGCAGAATATAAGCTGTAAATGAGTCTTCGCTGCCACAAGCGGTTGCAATATATTCAATATAGCAGCCTATTATAAAGATCCAGATTATAGGCGTTAAATGTTTAATGTCTTGATGGGTCTTATGCCCGGGAATCGATAGCGAGTGCGTAAAAGCAGCAGCTGTGCGTGTCACTGGATGCAAAAGCAAATAGTTTGGCAACTATGGACTTATTTTTTTCCAATACCAGAATACCTGTCTTTGCAAGGTTATGATTACAAACATAATTTTATTTTTCTCCGTATATTAATTTCTAACTCCCCTTTATGATCGGTTATTCTCGCAGTGTTTTAAATCATTTGTCAAATAAATTGCATATTATTGCATATGATGCTTTATTCCTAGATGAGAGTGACATACGGGGTGACATAATGTTTAAAACGGACGTCACCCAGGCCCTTTTAATGCTAATTTTTAGCTAGTCTCCAACCCATGTTTTAAAACGAACATAAAAATCTACATACCTCAAATCATCGAGTAATATGCGTTGAAACTGGTAATAAAGTATATAATCCAAAAC
>LQRL01134337.1:2024-19002 GCA_001703475.1 Hydroides elegans | reverse complement strand
GAGTTATACATTTTACGAACATCACCAGGCTGAATCGCTGATTTGTGCTGGGTCGTGTCATTTCCATCTGCTCTGTTCTTTTTTATCCTTCCTGTTTTAAGTAATAATGTTAATTTGTCTGTTGTACGGGGGCTCCTGAATGTGACGTTGAATACCGGCACGAAGGGAAATGAGACTTTGTTTCGAATAATCCTTCCTCTTTTTTGTTCTGGCTTCCCCGTAGAACTTTCGTATTTGGTTAGCAAGCTCATCTGCGACCATGTATTCAAATGCCTCGGGCTGTCTACGGGACCTCAACCACTCTGTTTCAACATACAACAAATAGGAAGCGTTTAGACATCTTGGCATTTTTTTCTAAAAAATATATTTTATCTTACTTTTATCATATTTAATCTTATCCATCTTATAATCTTATCTTATTTTTTATATTTCGTATGACTTAACGTACCAATTGAACGTTCTTGCAAATAAGTCGGGATATCTCTCAGCACAATGCATCGTTAAAAGAATTGTACAAATACTGTTCTTATAAATGTTTCATTAAAATTCTGCACAAATGACATGGATAAAGTATAAACATAATTATCACTAGTATATGACACCCAGTTGTTTTTTGCATGATGTGAAAGTGTTGTTTCGAAATAATTACGCAATAAATGGTTACGTTAAAGCTTTACGTTAAAGCTGGCATAATGTACATTCTCTGTAAAAATGTGTGCGATATATATGTGTCCATTCCATAAGTTTTACCTAAAACTAAAGTGTACACGTTTTAGATATACATATATTATACAAATGTGTCTAATTAATTATATAAATATTTGCGATCAGTTTACATAACTCAAAATATCTAACATATATCATCAAAATATAAAGTTATATACGTGAATAAAACGTTCGTTCACATTATGACATTAAGATGATTGATTGTTTGCCATATAAGTTGCTAGAACAGCGGATATGCTCAAATCTCGTACCTTATTCCAGAATATCAGGTACCTTTCAGGGCATCACGCACACCATCCAAATACCTCTGTTTTGTCGTCATAAGATTCCAAACATGCTCTGCTCTGTCGATGTCCGTTCTCTCGCTCTCTATGCGCTGCAGTTGCTTTGCAGTGATTATGCCTGATGCGTACAAGTGGGTGAGCACTGGTGCTAGCTTGATGTTGTCCACGAACTTTGTTTGATTGTCACGGGAAAATATCTTCCGGGCATCTTGGCTTAGGAAGTCTAGAATAATAGATATTTAAAAAAAAGATATGCTTATACATTTGTCAAAAGTGGCGTTCTCATTCTTAAATGTTTTATTTATCGTTTTCCCCTGACACATGAACACGAATGGTATTGTTTTAATTTCTAGATAATAAACATACGATATCATACATAAATATGTAGAACTGTAAATGTACAGTACATAAAAACGTTTTGAAGTGCATCACCTGTTCCTTACATTCCCGATGTTTTAGTCGTGGTTACAAAAACATTCACGTCTTCTGTTTGATCGTTTTGAAGCTTTAGTTCCGATATCTCTTCGCGCATCATCTTGATGTTTCGCTCTAGGTCCTGTATCTTTTCTTCGCTTTCGCGTCGCTGATTTTGCATATCATTCTTCTCGTGGACGCATTCTTTGCAGGAGCATCTGGTGCATCTATTCTTTTTCTTCATTGTCGTCTCGTTCCCATTCATCGCATTCACTTGGGAAGATGTTGGCCTTGTGTTGTTCTGCTTGGATTTTGTTTTAGCGTTGAGCGAGGCGATGTGCTCTTCCAATATCTTCACTTTTTCATTGTTTCCTTTATTTTGAGCATGTTCAAGTGCCGCCATTCCCGTGTTGTCCTTAGCAAACACATCCGCATTGTTTTCAAGAAGCAGGCGTATACAGCTGACACTGTTATTGCCACCACATACAGTTGCATGAATAAGCGGAGTTTGACCCCATTTATCAAGTTCATCAATCCGAGCACCATTTGATATGAGCATCCGTGCGCATTCGATGTAAACGTTTCTTACTGCCCAATGAAGACCCGTGAGCGAACCAAATCCTTTCGCATTTACATCGGCGCCCTTGTTTATGAGGATTTGGAGGCATTTGCTGCTTCCTTTCAATGAGGCTGCTATCAATGCAGTAATTCCGGCGTGACGTCCGTCCATGGGCATACCGGCGTCGAAAAGCAGCTGCAGGCGCGCATCGTCGTCATCGCATGCGGCTTAGATAAGTTCTTTAACACCCGATTTTCGTTATTAAAGAGGGCTGATAATTGTTTCTTTTTCCAAAAAATAGATATAACGATGTTTCATAAAAATGATACAAAATGACCGTTAAGTTCGGATTAAATGATCGTGTTTAAATGTATTGTAAGCTAGCATAATTGAAGGTCAAATGGCATTGGCAATTATATTTTCGAATATTTGCAAACGATTATTATTTCTAGATTTCTTATGTCGCTGTATAACCTATGTATGCGCAAATAACGATTTGAGCGTATTCTATGTTTAAAACATATTCCCTTTATGTAAGGGAACTAACTATTCGTAAAGTGTTGTGATTCAATACATGTCTTTAAACACCATTGATAGTTTAATCAATATATGTATTAGCTTATATTTGAGATTTTATGGAACATTTTCAAATTATGTATTTCACAAACGTTTTATTTTATTATATCGCATAATCGTTTTCACACGATAATTAGTTTTAGGTATTCACAAAGTGGCCCTCTAACTATTATTTCAATACATGCATATTTTATTCAACCACATAAGGATTATCCTAATTTACTTGCATTGTCTGAGGTATGTACGTCTTCTTGTACAGTTTATTATGATCAGTCCATCTATCATATGTATGCTTCCTAATAAATTGCAAAACAAATGTAATATTTGTTCACTGAACTAGAAGGAATTAGTTATGTGATATATTTTCGTGGTACTTCATACTCAAAAAATTAGAAAGAATTCAGCTTTTTTCCGCATAATTGAATATACATTGAACAATAATTTATATAATAGTTGTCGATATTTTTCATTCTTTCATAGTTTATCGATCAGGATATGACTCTATATGTTAGTTTTGTGATACTAGAGGAATCCTCATTATTAAATAATACAAAATATCCATAAGTCATATCCATGTAAGAACGTATTTTCTGAAAGAACTTTTTTTTTGTGGCGAAGGATCGGCCATTGTCAACACGTGCATACACGGTCCCTACTAGTATAAATGGAGACAAATTTATTCAATGGATCAATTATATGCATGGAATAGTAACAAATTGCCTTTTGCATAAGAAGTCAAGCAAACATAAGTAGTGTAAGGGCCTTGCCATATTGGAACCCTTTTCTGCTTTTATTTTCTGACAAACCTGTCTTCTAATGTATTCCTTTTGAGGAACTGAAAAGCGGTTAAAAGCAACCTAACCGCATCCGGTTTTTTGGTTTCCGGCAAGAAATAATTGGAAGACAGGTTCTTTAGGAAATAAAAGCAAGAAAAAACTTCCAATGTGGCCAGGCCTTAAGAAATCTTTATGTATGTGTTCGAATTTGATAATCAATCTTAATATATGACAGAGTATTTACTCACCAGTTATAAGCATGTTTGTATTTTATGTGCTAATCAAGGTTAGTTCTAATTTCATAATATACGGTGATACAAAAATGCGAAAACGGCATCAAAAAGACATGTGACCTATAAAACAATATATCAATCTTATATTGAAACACAAAGATATATAAATAATAATGCATAGTTTTATTATAAATAATAAGTACAATACCATTCCAAACATATGCTTATACACATATCTCGATATATGAATTTAAAAAATCCAATGAGGATATGTCATAATAAAATTGATAAAATCCCTTGAATATATATTGAATAAATGCAAGTATACACATTATAGTACGATAAAAAACGTTAAGTTTTTTTATGCTTCGGGTGAACTTAATAAAGTTTAGGGATACCTTTCAATGCATGATAAGTCTTATGGATATAAATGTCATACACAAAATATATAGATCAGGGGTTTATATTGTTTGTTAATTATCTGTTTCACTGCCGCCATGAATCGCGAAAAATCACAACAAATGTTATATCGAAACAACGATTAGTCAAAACATCGACTTATTATTATAAGCAGAGGAATGACTAATAGTCTAATTACAAACAATATGCGATTAACAATCAATCATATATTGCTATCATGTTTAAACTTTTTGCCACATTTTGTTCTTATTTTTAGTGAATTTGATATCAAATTATATATTTTTTCTTGAATAGTAAACGTATGTAGCAATGTAATGTTCTCTGTTCCAATATGATTTGTTTGGTTTTATCCCATCGTTCACAAGTCCTATTTTCAATGTGACTCTTTCCGTCGAAAAATGTTCTAAAATATAAAACATAAACTCTTTCAAATAATGTATTTTTTTACAAAAACACATTGCCATATATTTTTAAGGATGGTTTATCTGAATAAAACATGATTTTTCTAGATATAATCGAAATATCAAGTCATCCACAGTGATAAAACATAATTATTTTAAAATGGTTTGGTGCTAGAACAGCGGATATACTCAAATCTCATACCTTATTCCAGGATATCAGCGAGGCTCTTCTGTCCAGTGCATTTCAGTGCATCACGTACGCCATCCAAATACCTCTGTTTAGTCTTCATAAGATTCCACACATGCTCAGCTCTGTCGATGTCCGTCCTCTCGCTCTCTATGCGCTGCAGTTGCTTTGCAGTGATTACTCCTTTTGTGTACAAGTGGGTGAGCACAAGTGCTAGCTTGATGTTGTCCACGAATTCGGTTTGATGATCACGGGAAAATATCTTCAGGGCATCTTGGGTGAGGAAGTCTGAAATAAAAAGGCAAACCAATCACAAACACTGCATTGTTATTTTCGTAGATTGTGAACTCTAATGTCAGCGGTGTTATGGCATAAAATGTTAAAACATGACAAAATTTGTATTCAGGCATGAATCATCCCGTTTTTATGTAATGACTCAATGCAGCAACACATCACGGCGAAAGTGTATAGTGTGTATAATTAATATGTTCATATGTACTATACCTTTTCCGAACATTCCCGATGTCTTAGTTGTGGTAACAAGAACATTCACGTCTTCTGTTTGTCCTTGTTGAAGCTGAAGTTCCGATATCTCTTTGTGCATAATCCTGATGTTTTTCTCGAGATCCTGTATTTTTTCTTCGCTTTCGCGTAGCTGATTTTGTATTTCATTCTTCTCGTGGACGCATTCTTTGCAGGAGCATCGTGTGCATCTGTTCTGCTTCGGGTTACTTTTCGTCTCATTCCCGTTGGTTTCCTTCACCTTGGTAGATGTTGGTCTTGGGTTGCTTTGTTTTGATTTTGTTTTAGCGTTGAGCGAGGCGATGTGCTCTTTCAGCATCTTCACTTTTTCATCATGTTCTTTCTCTTTAGCATAGTCGAGCGCAGTCATATTGTAGTCATCCTTCGCTAACACATCCGCATTGTTCTCAAGAAGCAGGCGTATACAGCTTGCACTGTTGTTGTAACCATGTGTGACTGCACAAATAAGCGGAGTTCGATTCAATTCATCACGCTCATCAATGCGAGCACCGTTTGCTATGAGCAACCGTGCACAATCGATGTGACCGGATATAACTGCCCAATGAAGACCCGTGTACAATTTGTACGAATAAAAAACTTTCGCATTGACATCGGCGCCATTGTTTATGAGGATTTGGAGGCATTTTCTACTTCCATATGGAGGATGCGTAAATCAATGCAGTCCAATCACTAATATCGCGTCCATCCACGGGCACACCTGCGTCTAGAAGCTGCTGCAGGCGAGCGTCGTTGTCATCGCGTGCGGCTTGGAGAAGTTTAAAAATTTCTTGATTTTTGTTATCAATGATTGGGTAGTTTGCATTCCGATTTGCTGTGAGAGATGTCATGGTGCTTTATTGTTCTTATTCCTTTAAAAAGATATTATGATATTTATACAATAATGATACAAATATGAACGTATAGGTTGATATGTACATGTATGTTTAATATATGGTAAAAGAAATATGTTATATTTAATTGATAATAAGAACATTCTATTCGAATAAAATCGGTATAGCTTTACATATAGTACATAAATAATATGTTTATTTGGATTATATTTATCAAATAAGTAATGCGTAGTGGTATGGCAATGGCTTATGATTTATTTCACAGGCACAAATAACCACATTGATGCACATTGCAACTAGTGCGTGTTTTAATAAAACAATTTCGCTATAGCTTACGTTTAACTTAAATACACAGATCATGTAATTTTATATAATATTTATGTGTTATACAGATTATCAGTGACCTACCCTTTTGAATAAAAATAACCTTAATTATATCTTGCCTTAAAGTACAGCGTTACTGTTTTCCGCATTGATATTTTTATTTCTATATTTAGAACAGAAATTGAGCGTGTGTCCAAATATGAACGTATAGGTTGATATGTACATGTATTTTTAATAAATGGTAAAAGAAATATGTTATATTTAATTGATAATAAGAACATTCTATTCGAATAAAATCGGTATAGCTTTACATATAGTACATAAATAATATGTTTATTTGGATTATATTTATCAAATAAGTAATGCGTAGTGGTATGGCAATGGCTTATGATTTATTTCACAGGCACAAATAACCACATTGATGCACATTGCAACTAGTGCGTGTTTTAATAAAACAATTTCGCTATAGCTTACGTTTAACTTAAATACACAGATCATGTAATTTTATATAATATTTATGTGTTATACAGATTATCAGTGACCTACCCTTTTGAATAAAAATAACCTTAATTATAGCTTGCCTTAAAGTACAGCGTTACTGTTTTCCGCATTGATATTTTTATTTCTATATTTAGAACAGAAATTGAGCGTGTGTCCGCATATAGTTTATAGGAGTATTGCAAATCATTCACGATTCAGTATATGGTATTTTTTTTAATGATCTATACAATATCAATGTTATTTTTGGTTAATTTTTAATCTCAAAAGCAAATTGTAATTTAAATATTACATCCGAAATAAATACAAATATCGTCAAGATGCTAAGGAGATATATAGTAATTTAACCACGCAAAAATATTATAAGGTACTTTCCCTTAACGTTTCCAAAACTGTGTTGTTTTGAACCTAAAATAATGTTGATATCATAGTAGAAATTTGTAGAATATTGTTGTTTCAGATATATTCGACATTAAGTCAATTTATTCAATATTATATACGGTGTATAACTTTGAATTATTATCTGTGGTTTTACAGTGAATAAAGTAAACAGTAAGACATGATATTGATTTCAATATTGCTATAGTTGCTACCCACTTTTTCTCGCTTAATATTCTTGTGGTTGCGCTATATGAGATTCTTTATTCACCTGCCATGACTAAAAATTATATGAGCTTTGGTATATGATGGTGCATTGTAGTAGTTTGACCAAATTTATACTTAGATTTTTTTGTTTCTACAAAATCTTCAAAAAACTAGATATTCTAAATGAAAACAAATGAGAATAATAAGAGTAATATCTGATTTTGTTCTAGAAAATAACATAATGATAGCAGTGTATTATATATTCAAACTATGCTTTTGAAGTTGTTTTTATAGTCATGGCCATTAACTCATCTACACAATATTGTCTTATACAGTGCACCAAGGATAATTTGAGGTCATCGGGACCGGGCAAAATAGTTCAAATTATCCAAACTTCAAATTATCTTAAGTTCTATAATTCTTATCAAAGACCATAAGCCATTCGTCCCCTACACAAACTCCCCTCCATCCAATAATTGCTCATAATCCTTCGATTAAATAGTTGTCACGGTTACATAATCTTTTACATAATAAATAAAAACTACATGCATTACAATATCACTTTACATTGTATGAAATATAAATAGTTCCCATTAATATCCGGTTCACTGAAATTACATTGTGCACTTAATATTTTAAATCGATGTAAATTGCAATGTGGTGAGCAATGATTGCAATCAAATTCCATCAGTTATGAAATGTAAACGACTATAAAAGTATTTCGAGGCTCCTTGTTCTTTGATGTTTGCATAAACATGTTGGCTCTTTTCATTTCCTTAATGTTGACGACGGCACAATAAGGACCGACCGATTGATCAGGGAATTAACTTGACTTGAAAGATGCATCAACCGTGACACATAAAATTGGTTCTATGTAACTTCAATGCCGAAAATAGGGTATTATTGTTCTGATGTTTAACTTAAGACCATTTTAACCGATTTCAACCCCTTTGAAAATACATCTTATGTCTTGAAATCGACTTCAAATAAATTGGGGCCGGGAAATCTAGTTCAAATTAACCGAACTTCAAATTATCCGTGTTCAAATAAAACATGGTGCACTGTATAAGAATTATGTCATTTTTATAAAACATGCCCGCGTTATACGGTGGCCATCAACAATAACACTGTTACGTGCTAGAAATTCTACGGGTCTCTTGATTCTCGCAATAAAAAAAGGCCATCTAACTTTTGGTTTCATGACCAAGGGTTATTAGAAGATTTGAGGTTTAATGATGGTGCACAGTCCATATATTTCCAAAAAAAAACTGGCATATACCTTTACGTTGATGCCAGCGCTGAAGGCGCGAGCAAAAAAATGAGTATCAATAGCAGTTATGCACTTGCCAATAAAATCTGAAAGTAAATATGCTATTGCTAATAAATTCTGAATCTATACTTTTTTTTTAGAAATCTCTAAAAATACGAGATATTCTTAAAGAAAACTAAAGAGAACATTAGAGTAATATTTCATTTTGTTCTAGCAAATAAAACAATAATAGCAGTATAAAAAATATTTAAAATATGCTTTTGAATATGCTATTTTCTATATTCATGGCCAGGTGTTCTTCATCTACATCATCTGACGGTTGCGCGCCATAAAATTAATACTAAATGGCACGAATTGAGTTAGTATCTGTCATGTTTGCCATGAAAGCGTCATACTTAATATTTAAAAAAAAAACGAGCATAGACCTTTACGTTGATGTGAGCGCAGAGTGCGCGATCAAAAAAGGAATATTGACAATGAGCGGTTATACACTTGAAAATTAAAGTGGGCACCGAAATAAAATCGGTTCGTGGAAATGACGCGTATATTCTAAGAGAATTTTCATTTTGCAAACAGCTTGAATAACACAATACACGATCTTTATCAAACAGTAGATTTTCGTTTCGAAATGTTTTACGTTTTACGTTTACATGACGTAACACCTTATTTAATTTGCATGAACATGATTGAAAACGGGATAAAATGGTGAGGCTCATCCTTACATATCCGATTCAGAGCACAAAATAAACGAGATATTCATTTATATCAAAATAAACTAAATGATACAAGTTAAAGGAATAATAGCGCATATGCAAAATTGCTGTGCGCCATTTTCCAAACAACCGTGCGCCATCTCGGCGTTCATTTAAATTTTCAGTGCGCCATATAGTCTATATAAAACTGTGTGTGATGGCTTGAATTATATCTGTTTGACAAAGCTATCATTAAGTGAAAATATGTCATATGTCACGGCAAATACTGTATGGGGTGGTAAAGTGTCAAATTTGGGATTTGAGCCCCACATTTAGATTTAAATTGTCAGAAAAGCGGCAGCTATTCATCAGATACCGGGAAATTCAAAAGGTAAATGCACATTTTGGCTAGTTGTTCTACCTTAGTTAATGTGACACGTGGTGTTTTTTTTTTGTTATTCAGATGCATTATCTCACAATTTTACCTATATTCAAACCAATCATGATCAAGGGATTAATTCCATGGCACAACCTCTTCTGAAAAGTCCTCATGCATCTTTCATATCCATCCATCTTTTAATCGAATAACTATTCAACATGGCTTCATGGTTATACCGACGCAAAGAACTGACGGTATATCTGTGTTTTCTTTCTTTTTCCTTTTGATTATTTTTTTAAGACATGCTATTTTTTAACACATTACAATTGTTAAGTGACCGAGATCAATCACAATGAAATCTGTATTTTATCACCGCTGTAACACTGCCTGCCTGCCAAGTATTCAAACGCTCCATAATGCTTTCTATTCGGTCCTGCATCCAAGTCTGAATCAATGTCTTAACACGATAATGCCAATTATGCCAACAACATACGGACAGATCAGATTATTCTCAATGACCCTAATTTTGTATTTCATTTTATCAATTGTTTCGATATCACGTCTTCCTATCGAGCACGGCAGGGGAGTCCGGTTTAAGGAGACTGGGCATAAGAAGACTTCCGTATTTCTGCCACAAATCAAGAGCGTTGATCACAATGCGTTCTCCGGTGTCCTCGGGAATCTGAGGCGAAAAAAAATAATAAATGGTAAAATATTTATGTTAAATAACTCATATATTTGCAAATTAACTGAAGAGAAAAATAATAACTTGCAAAAGAATCGGGTAAAGCAACTCGTTATTTGCCAATAAGCTTATAATGTTGCCTATTAATCTTGCTATCGCTGCCAAGAAATTATCAAGTTGTTTCATATATTTTTGTTATAAACTTAAATTGTAGGCTATTGATATTTCTATCACTGTCGAGAAATATATTTTTTTAAACACTTAATTCATTGAGCTTTGTTTGGAGTTGCACTTAAAATATGATTTCGCATTTTAGAATTGTACTTCTCTTTATAAGTTAATTATTGTAATCGGTCTTCAATTACGTTTTTCTCTCCTCAAACAATGCTAGTATGCTACTTAATTTGAATACTTACTTTTGCCAAGTATTTGAGTATGTCCTCACTGCTCTTCATACTGAGCAGAGGGCGCTTGAGGGTGAGTAATACTGAGACGGCAACGAAAAGCAGGATCTGACACGACCCGCCGATTATCTTGTCCCATATTCTTTAAGAAAAACGGTAAAAAGACAAAGAGTAAACAAAATAAATTACGAGCGATTCTTGGCTCTAAATTCACTATTGATCAGGTTGTGCATTGAAACCGGGCTTTAAATCCATATTCATAATAATATCAATTACTCACGATGAGTAAAATTTGAACATCGCAACTATATGATTCACGTTATTATATTACCCGTATTAGTCGTGGTTAGAAATTATAAATATACTCTAGCATAATTTGCATTCCACTTCAATCACATTTCAATGAATCCCACGCAAAATAATCGCTAACCTTTCAATGCAGTTTTCTGGTAAAATTCCCGAGAAGCACGTGTGAAACCACGTGACAAAGGGAATGGCACCAAAAGCACGTGTATTCAACAGGTGCGCGTGCAGTTGTCCATCGCCCTCCTCTTTAACATAGTGGGAAACTCGTTCTGCCTAAAAACATTTAACATGAGGCATAATTATGTAAATATTTAGTGGAGACGTAGTTTAACAGAAAAACCTTGACCTCAACTGTGGTTGCTGATGGTTCCGGTGGTTTACTTTCTATTATTCAGGATTTTTCAAATTTTCCCATTTGCATTAATATGGTTAGGATCTCTTTAAAATTCCAAAATATTATGAGCAGATATAAAATTAAATTGATAACCACATATGTAATGACACGAGTTACTTTTGTTAAAACTCAAACGGCTTTTTGGTCGTTCTTGCAACTTACCATGATAGGCCAAGTACTTTTGAACTTGTTTTGTAGGTGATAAAACTTTGCACTTATCCAGTATATTTCAACTGGTTCTTCAGATATTTCCGCTACTGCTCTTGACATTGCTAAGAACACCTGGTTGTCCTTGTCTTGGAACTGAAATAAAAAACAACCTGGTTGAAGAAAGATTTAGAAAACATAATGATAAGCATAAAGTATCAGTATACTATCACCAGTTGGTCATTTAAAGTTTATTTCACATTTGTGTAGTTAGTGGTTAGCAATTAGCTTAAGTGTTTCATGTGCATGTAGATTCATATATTTGGTGATTTTTATGACGTATCCAAACAACGTAATCGACGCGCTGTGTGGCGATAATGGTATGGTCAAATATTCAAGGGTTTATAACAATGTTTTCTTATACGTAAGTGTCCCTACTCAAATATCAAAGAATAGACCCTCCAAACGGCCCGTGCACGTATCAATATGGAACGATATATAAAGTGAGCGTCGCAGCCCATCATCAGTTAGATCGAGTTAGATTGAGTTAGAACTTAGAAATGTAACATAACGGTAGAATAGAATCAATTAAAATAATTTAAAGACGTTTATCGTCTAATTTTAGAATTGTTAGGCTGAACACAGCTTAAGGAGTTTGAACTACAAACTAGTCGAAAATTAATAATATTTCGGAGAACACTCTGATAGATTAAATAGTATATTTTTGGATTGTTAATTAAAGCTGAATACAGCATTTAATGTCGGAAAAGTGTTATTCAATTACCAATGTCAAAGAATAAATCAAGGAATAAATTAACTATCTAATAAACGATTAAACCGTAAACACACCCCCGTGTTTTACTATCTATATATGATATATGGTGGAGATGCTACGGACGTCACTTCTTAGCTGACGTCCAGATCCCAAACCTTTCGCAAGCCAAGCAAGAAATCAGGATAATTACGAAATATTGACATTATCAAAAAAAAAAAAAAAAATTATTGAGAAAAAAAACTAGACTGTCCAGGACGCTGACCCCACTTTGGATATTATAATGTGTCATCAACCACTGTTTCAACCTAATTTTAATCGGCCGCGCGGATGCTTCAAATGCAACAGTCCTTTCCATCTAGCGAAATGGTGTCATTTAAAGAAAACCCGGACTATAAAACCAACAAAATCTGCAATAAAGAAAACAAAGAACAATGCCCGTCTTGTCGCTTTCAACAAACACAAGAGCATAGTAAGTGAACTGCCTTTTGCTAACGTGAAAAACGACGAATTTTCAACTGTAGTGCCGAAGCTCTATACGAATTACTGTAACACGGAACTCCTTACTCTCTTAAATACTATTGAGAAAGAAACTCACGCTGAATATAAAGAAGAAATATGTGAACTAGACCAAGAACTGAAACAAATTCAAGTTCGATGTGAGAACATAGAACACCTCTTGGACAGTGAAACGGCACAAAATAAATCACTCCGATCAGAATTAAACAGAGCCGATACAAAGTATGCAGAACTATACGCAAAATTTGAGTTTTTGGATAAGAAATGTGACGAATTGGTTGCGGAAAACGGCATTCTTGAACAGGAACTACTGAAAACGAAAAATCTAGAACAAAAAACTCAGGAACCAGACATCGAAACAGAGCTTCCACGGCAAGCTGAAGAGTGATACGACCGCCGTTCGTTCTCCAAACCAGGTCTATCGACTTTGCAAACCATTCTCCAACAACCAATGACTGAAAATTTGAGATGTTGTCTAACTCGGCGGCAGATAATCCGTTACCAAGTGGATACAGAACCCTCTATCTGGCATGATTTACAGTACGAAACGGGAATAACACTAGGGCATGTACACAAAATAATTCAACGGAAACTGAACATTCCAATGGAAAGCATGGCAGCGTTCTTCATGTTCGGAACCCAATTATACGTGGACTTACACCGCTCTGATGTTTCTTTAGGAGCATTTCCAGTGGACAATAGAAATAGCGAAAATGGTAGAGTATCGCATATGTATGTACAAACAAAGGGAAAATTATTCGAAACAGAACATTTTTTGGTTCGCAAACAGAGGTTTTCTAACAATGGTAAAGTTTATTATCGAAGATAGGTATTCTAAAATGGCATCAATCAAATGCAGAAAAGAACAGATATTTTAAATGTTGAATTAAAGTGAGTTAGAAATGTATATTTATTGTCTAATGTTCTCGAATTGTGTGACGTATTGAAGTAAAGTAAGAATTGAAAATGATAATGATTATTGATATTTGACGAGGACGTCAAATTCTTGTTCGAGGGGCATATATCACCAGTTGGTCATTTAAAGTTTATTTCACATTTGTGTAGTTAGTGGTTAGCAATTAGCTTAAGTGTTTCATGTGCATGTAGATTCATATATTTAGTGATTTTTATGACGTATCCAAACAACGTAATCGACGCGCTGCGTGGCGATAATGGTATGGTCAAATATTCAAGGGTTTATAACAATGTTTTCTTATACGTAAGTGTCCCTACTCAAATATCAAAGAATAGACCCTCCAAACGGCCCGTGCACGTATCAATATGGAACGATATATAAAGTGAGCGTCGCAGCCCATCATCAGTTAGATCGAGTTAGATTGAGTTAGAACTTAGAAATGTAACATAACGGTAGAATAGAATCAATTAAAATAATTAAAAGACGTTTATCGTCTAATTTTTAGGCTTGTTAGGCTGAACACAGCTTAAGGAGTTTGAACTACAAACTAGTCGAAAATTAATAATATTTCGGAGAACACTCTGATAGATTAAATAGTATATTTTTGGATTGTTAATTAAAGCTGAATACAGCATTTAATGTCGGAAAAGTGTTATTCAATTACCAATGTCAAAGAATAAATCAAGGAATAAATTAACTATCTAATAAACGATTAAACCGTAAACACACCCCCGTGTTTTACTATCTATATATGATAATACTATATATTTATCAAATAATGTTCTATCAATATGCTACAAATCGAATGTCGTATTTCCAAACCCATTGATGAGATATTTCTCTTACATAAAAATAATAACATTAAAATCTGTTGTTTTTTTTAGTAAATATGGGAAAATTGCTACGCGGTTATTACCCATGAGCGACCAAAGCCACAAGCCTGCCATAAAGAATATTCCACGTTTACAATGTTATTTCTAATTTAATTTAATCCCCTCACCATTTTCGATTCATCAAAGGGAAGCAGTCCTTGGTCCATGAGGAGCATGCGCAGATGAACCTCGGAGAGCGGCGTGTTGTCGTTGATGCGACCCATCACTTGCAACGCCTCGTTCATGTCATTGTACTGAATCTCCCGTTGCTGCTCAACAAATTCGTGAGCTTCTTGATAGGCCGGAATGACACCTTAGAATATATGGATAAAATGACACACTTAATAGTCAATATATGGCTTTTAACAAGGGCTTACGAAAATGGAGATCTTACCTGTTTATATTTTTTAGGTATGATTTTTAAGAGCGAACAGGAAGGGGACATCCGCGCTTGATGCTGCTGTGATTTTAGTTGCACTATCCGTACGATAACACGACTTTGGATAGCATTCAATGTTGCTTACATCAAGCTGCACCATGTACAAAACATCTAAAAACATTTGCCAGATACACTCACCATGCAAAACAGATAGGCGAAGGTAAATGAGGCACGCAACACCGGCCAAACATACGAAACAACTTTCCAAACCACTCAAACACACAACAGGGGTGTACTTTAGCGGTCGGTATGCGACTAACTTTTTGGCCATGCGACTAACTTTGTAAAGTTAGTCGCGCGGCACGCGACTAACTTTTTCTCGTTCTTTAGTCATCTTATGATAAATATTTACTGTCAAATAAGATATTGACGTGTTTCAAATTATCTTTATTATCATTGTTCTATTTTACGCTCGCGCCTTCGGCGCCCGCATTACTTAAATGATTCTGATGAATAAGAAGACGATTTTAAACAGGGCTGTACCTTTAATTATTCTCGAGGTCGCTGCCATGCGACCTGCTGAAAAAAAAAGCGCCTCGGACGGGCGCTCTACATCTTGAACAATGCGCCCGGAAAATGACACCAGTGCGCTCAGTTATAGGACAGGGTGCATATAAATATTATAAAATTACTTAAAATTGCCTGTCTACTGAGTTTGTCGGATTCATCATTTTTTTGCCTGATTGCGAGCGCCGAAGACGCGAGCGCTTTTTTAGATCAGACTACTTCAAAACGTTATAATTTCTGATGAGCTATGAAAAATCATTGATCAAAAAGCGTACTGGTAATTGAACTACATTTGATGCGAGGCAATAACTGTAAAGTACAAAGCAAATCAGCACTGCACATATGTGAAATCATTCTTTAAAATATCTAACTTAATATGAACAAAATATCGAAATAAGGCCTATAGGCACAGTTTCAATTAGGCAAAACAACGCAGTGTTTTTAATGCGACCTATTTTTTTTTTCATTGAAATTGTCCAATGTTTTATAGCAAGATTGGTGTGACAGTGAAAAAATCGTTTAACCATTTTGGCCTAAACACGTTTTGCTTTAATGAAGCCATGCATACATTGGCATAAATAAGGCCCTAAACAGTTGGTCGCACGGTCTGCGACCTGGTAAAAATCCCAGGTCGCACGGCCGATTTTCAGGTCGCAAATGCGCAAATGCGACCTAGCCCCCCGCTAAGGTACAGCCCTGTTTAAATGATGAATTTAACTTTACTCAGTTACTTCAACTTTACCAAATTAATCGTTTGGTTTATACATTTGCTCAATTCATGGTTTTAGTGTAGTTATGACATTTTCATGAAATGTACCGACATAAATAAATTTATCTTAAAAATATATGTTCTCAAATCGGTAAAAATCCGAGGTTGCACGGCCGATTTTCAGGTCGCAAATGCGCAAATGCGACCTAGCCCCCCGCTAAGGTACAGCCCTGTTTAAATGATGAATTTAACTTTACTCAGTTACTTCAACTTTACCAAATTAATCGTTTGGTTTATACATTTGCTCAATTCACGGTTTTAGTGTAGTTATGACATTTTCATGAAATGTACCGACATAAATAAATTTATCTAAAAAATATATGTTCTCAAATCGAACACCAACCATCAGCAGTCTTGTGTCTGGTGACAAATACACTTTCGTAAATATATTTATTTATTTATTAATTTTATTTATTTACAGTTTTTATATAGCGTTCTATACCCATAAGTAAAGCACTCAAAAAATCCTGCAGTGTTTTTGGACAAAACATACATGTACCTTAAGTGGTGTAAGACCTTTGGTGAGGGCTATAGGCTTAACCTTTATATGG
>LQRL01134314.1:7149-19530 GCA_001703475.1 Hydroides elegans | reverse complement strand
TTCTTTTAATTACGTTTATTTTTTCTCATATCTATCATCTGTGGAAATTACACACAATTTGGAACATACCTGACAAATTCATCTTACCGCTTATATTGCCTTTATTACCCATAATATGTTCATATCATTCGACACCTTAAAGGAATGCTAGAAAACCCTTATAATCCTCATATGTTATGATGTAAAGTTTTTTTGTAGCATCAAATAACTATAATTTGAAGTCTGGAAGTGTGTTAGGAAAGCAAAATTTGGTCAACCTTTTTCCAATGAGTGTAAGACCTATATGTTTTAGATTTTTTTCTAAGTACCTAAATTAATCATTAAGATTCATAAGCAATTATTTATAAATTGGCAGTGAGTGTTATTTACTCCTATGTTCAAAGGATTTGCTTTTGATAATCACCAAATGATTTTACGACTACATATTATGGTCACAAATTACGTGTTATTGTAAATGACTAATTTTTAAACTAACACTTTACTATGGATCAGAATGTTGTCAGTTCTATAGTACATTGTATCTAAACTTATAGTTTTTTTCGCAAATACAACATTATTTGAGAATAAATAAAGCTGCCGAATTTCCAGGTGTATATACAGAACCGTTGAATTACCAACTTTCCCTAAAATGGAGGATTCTGCTTTTGAATTTGTATCAGTATATTCAGGATATATATTCAACTCAAAATTACCCTAATAATTATTGAATTGTGTGTTAAAAATGTATGTGAATATATATCTCCTGAATTCGATGAAACTTTAAGCCTATTAAGAATCGAGGAATAACCCGTGTCGGTAAATGATCCTCAGAAAAAAGGTTGACCTGGAATGTTATAAGTATTAAAACCTACATCAGGATGTTGTTTGCAAAATCGGTGTATACTAACTGCGGGTTATTCGTGGTATATAAATGTGACATTATCAAGGCTATTAAAGTTGCCTGATGTCGGAAGCGACCATTAAACGTATTAATAGGGTGATCAACAAAAACAACACTTAACTAAATTAGCCATGCTTTATTAAAATATTTAACAACCTTATCTACAATGCATTTATTCATGTTCTGTGGAAATATATCAGTCATTGATGATAAATGTATAACAAATGTAAAACATGTATATACAAACAATCACCTGCATCTTAAATAAATTATTTACTTAGTTAATTCTACAATTGCAAAAAGTATAAGAAAGTGTAGATTGAACCGATTGTTTCTAAAACTCGTGGCTTTTCTAAATGTTTGGTAGATTTTGTTGGTGATTTTCCATTCGAAATTCTACATCAAAAATGCGCATAACCCTTCAATATATTGTCTCAAAAAGCTATGTAGAGAACTTAGTATAAGTAGCAAAATCAAGCTAAATTTATTAAATTAAGGGAGCACAACAACTAAGAACATCTAAAGCAAACTGATTGTTTCCACTATTAACTAAGATTGATTATCTGGGTCCCAATCTATTTTTGTTTATAAAAGCAACATAAATGTTATAAACATCAAATGCATGCAATCTAGTTTCTTAACTAAATGATTAAACTTAAGTATTCCAAATCCCTTCTAAAACTAAACATCCCCTTTAACTAAGCATGCAAGCAACATGATTTCAAACGCCCAATACTGATTACCAAGATACAGAAAAGCACTGAATAACATAACTGCTTTAACAGTTGCGACTTAACTAAGTGATACCCATGGTGTATAATATATATCATATGCAATGAAAATGCTATACATTTTAACAACTCTTGCTTCTGTTTTATTATTCTGACTCGAATCATAAAGCATAGACCAAATACTGAGTTGTGTTTAGCTGGTTTTGTGTAACGACCAAAAATGCAAATTGTTCAAGCACTTACTAAATCTTAAACTTATCTACATGTAAATATGCAAAACAATTCTACATATAAAACAATGACATCAATGTTTTTAATCCACAAATCCGTAGTTATCAAACATGATAGCAACCAAAAATGCAACACAGTCTTAAACCATGCTTAATTAATGTAAATTATAATACAACACATTGGTAACTTCCCTTACATATACACTACAGATTACCTAGTTGTGGCATCTTCCTCCGCCACAGCTCTTTTTGCATCACCGTCACCTCGTAATGACTCTTCATCCGAGTCTTCTTTGTCTTCATCTTTTGTATCTCCCTCATCACCCTCCTTTGAACCAATGTTCGTGTCGGTATCGGTCAGTAACATTTGGTCCAGGGCCTTCTCTAGTTTCTGCTCTACGGTTTCTGTTTCAGCATCATCCCCAGTGGCGTTCTCATTTGTATCAGAATCGGCAGCTTCGCCTTTATCTTCAGCACTCGCAGTTTCAGCACCTGCCACATGGTCACGATCCGAGTTCGTGGCATCGTTTGATTGTTCTTTCTCGTTTTCTGACTCCGCATCAGTGCTTTCAGATTTCGCCTCTTGAGCATCCTCTTCATTATCTGTCGCACACACATCACGCTCTACCGCTTCACTTTCCCGCAACTCTTCAGATGACACACCCTCGGGTTCCGGTACGGGAATTTCCGGTGATTTCCCCTCATTGTCAATCACTGCTTCAACCGATGTCGCCTTTACCTCGAACGCCGTCTCATCCAACAGACTCGGTTCCTGTGTCACATCACAACGCCCGTCACTACCAACAGCCAAACCCTCAGCGATCAAGCGATTAGCCACAGGGATACCCATGTCCAGTAGCCGTACCTGGTAGACATCCGTGGTTTCGTCAATTTCATCAATGGTCATCAACAGCTTCTTTTCCAGCGTGATCTCATTGAATAAATCGGCCGCGTCACCGGACCATTCATCCGCGATTGGGTGCATATCCACGCATGCGCATTCGAGGGCTTGAGCCGGCAAAAGGCGGAATTGCTCGGGGAGGGATTTGATTGAGGCCAGGGGTACGTCGTCGCTGTTTCCGTAATCGACGTACTGCACTGTGATGACGTCGCCATTTTCTGACGTCACTCGAGCGCGGTACCACATGGAGTCGGCATCGCTAAACGCGGCGACAAGGCAACCCACACTGACGTCAACGGCTTGAGTCGATTCACCATCGCATGACGTTTGCAACGCGTCGCTCATCGTTTCAAATGCACTGGTTTCGGTTGCTTGTTGCACCCAGAATTGACTCGGTGAGTTCACATACTGCATGATGACCTCCACTTTAGAACCAACCTTCAATGAAACCGATGGTAACTCGTTTTGTTGCAGTGTCACTTTGCCCGCGTCGCTCACTTCTTGACCGTTGTTGACATCAGAGGCTTCCGATGACGGCGTTTCAATGATCCTCTCGGTATCACTCTCGGCCTGTGCACCCAATAATTCGCTATCGGATAATTCCTTGATTTCGGGGGACTCCACTGTGAGTTCATCAACGCCCTGAGCTATCTGTTCAACTTCATCTTCCTCTTCTATCTTAACTTCAGATCCTTCTTCCGACTTTTCCACTTCTTGCAGCACCTCCTCAGACTTAACAGTTTTCTCATCTCCTGTTAACTCTTCTATACCCTCTTGGGGCAGCTGGAGTTCTGCGTCCTCGTCCCTATCCTCCTGCATATTGGAACCATCATTTTGCTCCTCATTTTGCTCCGATTCCTGTTCACTGACAGCCTCCTGAAAATCGTCCGCCGAACTCGCCTCCGATTGGCGCGCGGGACTGGTCGGATCCAATGGTGGCACCACCGCCGGTTCAATTGGTTCTACACCGCTCAACGCCAGAAGCGCCTCACGAATGCAAGCGCCATCGGCACGTCGAAGGTTAACCGAGAAGCTCTTTTCGGTATCTCGGCCTGGTGAGTACGCAACGACATCGCATGAAAGCGTCTCGTCGCTCACGAGTTCGCTGAATGCATCGATGACAGCGTCTGACCATTCGCTGCGGCCTTCTTCGTCGGGCGCGGCTTGAACACCGTTTACGGCGCACCTGAAAAAATAACGATGAATTGAATGCTATAGCATGCAATCATGTAGAAAGAACTAAACCTTTAACGATGAACCTTTAAGTTCTGTTTTTTTTTCAAGAATAATGAAATAATCTTACTTCATCAATATTATTCTCAATATGGACAATGCTATCAAATCCTCATTTAAAGTATGCGATGTAATATGAAACACGGCACTTACTCAAAAGCAAAGGCGGATGCCTCTTTGAGATTGTCGGGCAGTGTCATGAGCTCAGCACGAGCCACGTGGTGCGAATTGCCATAGTCGATGAAAAGAACTTCCGCTTCCGCTTCATCTGTGTTAAGCACGCATGCGCGGTACCAGCAATCGTCCGTGTACCTGTGTGATGAAAAGGGACGAATGTTTATGCCAATTTTAGTTGAAATATGTATGTTATAATAATATTGAGTACAATTTGGTTGAAGCAGGGGATCAAAATAGAGGTTGTTTTGGTGCTGTTATTTATTGTTGTTGTTTGCTATTTTATATGTTTTTTTTGTTCTTTTTATAAAGAATTCTTTTCTTTTTTTACGTCTTCAACGACAGATAGTTATACCACAAGTTTATTGGGAATAGACTTGCTCAGATCCATTAAACGCAAAGACATCCTAACATACTTTGCAGCACATAAGCTTAGTTTCTTGACATCATCAAGCACTTGGTTATTGGCGCCATCTCCAAAATATACTTGGAGCTGCTCACTCAATTCACTCAGCTGGTTCTCCTCTGAAGCGAGCTGTACCCAGAAATGCGAAGGGTGGTCGTGGTGGGACACGTAGACACTGGCGCTGGTGCCCACATCAAAACGTTGATCTATCAATGTGCATGATTTTACATTAATGTTTTTTTTTTAAATTGAACTTATATGAATTCATATAAAGATAAATGGTTTATTATTGTATTTAAATGTAAATTCCTTTTTTTTTTTAAAGATTAATCAATATATGAGCTAGATTGGTTACATATAATAAGCCATTAATCATGATTTGGAAATGAAATTTGGGCGTAACAAATAAAGATAGGTCTATCATTTCTTCAAATAAATTTTTAACATATCATAAACTTTATCAATTTTGTGTATTGACTATCAAATACACTTTATCAATTAATTTTTAGGTATTCACTTTACAGTATTTTTTTTAAGTTTTACAAATAAATTAAAACAGTAGCATCAAATGAGCTTCTTACCTTTAGAATCAGATGCCGTTGTACCTTCGACATCCTTCCGCTCATCCTCGGCCGACTTGAACGATTCCTGAGAGTCCGCTCTCTTCATCTCATCCATCTTGTCCTGCTCTGGTAACATGGCGGCGATAACATTGTTGATATTCTGCTCGTTAAAAAAGAGGACCACTTCACATGGTTGAGTTCCTACTTCTACGACCGCGTTGATCAGCTTATTCGTTGCAAGTTCCACGAAACGATCGCATACATCCTGTGGATAACCATTCGGCGGCGCACTGACTCCAGATAGACGAGCTTTATACACCGTCGGCGGTCGATCTAGGAACGGAGCCTCTAACACACGCACGTTACTGCGGTCGACTTTGTCGGTCTCACCCGAATCAACGAAGCGTACACCTATCTTATCCTCGCTATCTATTGGCGATATCACAATAGCTCGGTACCACATTAACACATCGGTGCGTTTTGCGGCACAGGGCATGCCGACGGCTGGTGACGTAAGTTCCTGCACTGAGTGCTCGATATATGCGGTATCTATGGTGTCGTTGATCTCGTTGCGAACGGTCTCGTCGCTTAGTAACTGCAGATAGAACTCATCGAGGGACTCAACGTGGCTTACGAATGCTTGGTGCTTGCAGGCTTCTAATTCAGGCATCGGTGGGTACTTGACTTGATTGATATCAGTAGTGTCAGCGTTTTGGACAGCAGCATTGGTCTGTGATCCACTTGATGGCAGCTGATCTAATACGGATAGTCCTGTTTCGGTATCAAGCAACTCACATTGCAACGGGATGGAATCGGACTTTGAAACGACCTTGAACACTTTAACGCCCTCCTCAGATAGTTCAATCAACTTCTCTGTGTCGCTTTCCGTGAACGAACTAAGCCCATGTAACGAACACTCTATAGCAAGCGGTGACGATGACGTGTATGTATCGCTTAACGACTTAATATCACACAGCGGTACACTCTCAAGATTCCCATAATCCACAAACAACACTTTCGGATTACTAGGCGGGTCCCTTGATTCGACTATTGCGCGATACCAGGCTTCATCTTCTGCATATTTGGCGCAACACAACTGACCCACTTGTACATGACTCAGGGCTCTTTCCTGCTCACCCAGCGCTGAATACTCAGCGGTTATCTGGTCTGCTAAGTTGGCAATGTCGTCTTCAAGATGCGCTAGCTGTATGAAAAAACGTTGAGGTGAGTGGATGATTGAGATGTAACCTTTGTCTGTGTCATTTTGGCTCAATACTGAAAGGTCAATGCTTGGTAAGGTTTTGGTTGAATCATCCGGCTGCGTTACAGATGGTGGAGTGATTTCTGTGGTTTTTGTAACTGGCTCTGCAGATATGGGTTTGGCGGTGACTTTCTCATTTATATCCACATCACCTTCCTTAATCTTAACTTGGCATGGCTGTGTGTTTGTGATAAATGCAATAGTCAGTTCCTTTTCTAGTGTGAGTTCCTGGAATGTGTCTATGACGGCGGCTGGATATCCACCTTCAGGAGTCTCAACATCGGCAAGACTTGCTTCGATGGCGAACGGGGGCGAACTCAATAAATCCTCCGGCATATCTTTCAACGTTGCCTTAGGCGTTGCTTCACCATTACCGTAATCCACATAATGTACTGTCGCTGTGTCACCATTTACCTCGGTTACAATGGCTCGATACCATGCGCTATCTTCAGAGAACTTCGCCAAACAGGGGTCGCCAACTTGTGGGTCCGTTAACGCCTCCGCGCTCTCAGCCACCTCACCGATTTTCTCCATCGCGCTATTCAGATCATCTTCCTGTTCCTGCAACTGAATGTGGAATTTAGCGAGGTCGTCGATATGGCTCACATAAGCGATCACTTCTTCACTTGGTACCTGGATTTCCGGGTATTGTTTCTGCGTGGGTTGCGAGCCCCAGGATGGAAGCTGCTCTGCCACCGACACACGTTCTTCACCTTCGCTACTCTCAGCATGGAGCACGCACTTAAATGGTTTGCTGGTTGATTTAATATCCACGGTAAATACCTTCACTCCTTCTTCGGTCAATTCACTGAACTTAGTCGTGTCTTCTTCAGTGTATTTGCGGATACCTTGCAGACTGCAGTCATACGCTAGCGGCGGGATGGTCGTGTATTCATTGCTCAACACGCGAATGTCACTCAAGGGCACCGTTTCCAGATTTCCGTAGTCCACAAACAGCACCTGGATGTCTGATCCCTGGACGGACTCCACTGAGGCGCGGTACCAGGCCTCATCCTCCGCGTACTTCGCACAGCATACATCTCCCTGGGCAACCGCACTCAACGCTCTATCGCCTCCGGTCAGTCCCGAATATTCCTCAGTGATCTTATCAGCCAGATCTGCGATTTCATCTTCTTTATGCACTGGTTGCAGGAAGAAGCGGACCGGTGAATGCACTATGGATACATATGCTTTGTTGGTTTCTTCTTTGGCAAACACTGTCAAGTCAGGAACTGGCAATGATTTCTTTACAGCAGCAGGTGGTGGTGTTGCCTTGACGACGGGTGCTGTAGTAGGTGCCGGTGCATCGTCCCATGATTCATTTTGAGTGCTTGGTTTGGCGTTACTACTTCCGCCTCCAAAGCCACCAGATGAGCCTCCGCCAAATCCTCCCTTATTTCCGAAGCCTGCTCCTCCGCTTCGGTCATTTCCGCTTCCGCCGAAACCATCCGATCGATTCTGATCACGATTTCCACCGAAACCGCCCTGTTGTTGTGAGCGATTATCGTATCCGCCACCGCCACGGTTATTGAATCCGGGGCCGCCGCCTTGTTTGCTCTGGAAGTCTCGCTTATTACCGAAGTCACCACCTCCTTCACGTCGAGTATCGCGGTTGTTGTTTCCGAAGCCGCCGCCCGATCGCCCGCTGTCACTGCCACGATCACTTCGTTCATCGCGGCCACCGAACCGGCCACTACCCACTTGCCGATCGCCGCCGAAACCTCCACCGCCAGAACGGCCACCGTCACGGTTTCCTCCGTAGCTACCGCCTCCGGATCGATCATCGTGACCACCACTAAATCGCCCACCGCCACCTCGATCTCCACTGCCGGCGGTCCTGAAGCCTTGATCGCCACCTCGAACACCGTCCTGTCGACCACCGAAGCCACCTTCGTCATTGCGGCGATTGAACCCGCCTCCGCCACCTGAGCGATCATTTTGTCCGTATCCACCGCCTCCGCGGTTTTCGTTTCGATCATTGAAATTGCGTCGATTATCATTGAATCCGACACCACCGCCGCCACCTTGGCGTTCGTTGCGTTGCTGCGGGCGACCAGCACCACGTGACCCACCCGCGATGAGATCTGACACCCGCTGTCCTTCCTGATCAATCAGCTCTACAATACAGTTTTCGCCTTCTCGTGTCTGAATAGCGCATTTCAGTTGTTGTTGTGTCAGGCGTTCGAAGATGCCACTCGCTTGTTGATCCCAACGCAGGGCGACGTCCGATTGACCGCCCATGTTCAGTGAACATTGAAAGGAGAAGCGCGGTTGGTACAGGAATTGAGAGCTGATCTGCTTGAGTTTGGATTGTGGCACTGTCTCCGAGTTGCCGTAGTCTATGTACTGCACTCGTGCCATGTTTCCTTTTGTATCGACGACGACACCTCGGTACCAATTGCCATCCGCTGGGTAGTAGGATACACACACATCGCCTGGTTTTGGATTCATCAAACCCTGTTCACTCAGCTTCAGCTTTTCATAATGCTCCGTGAGCTGGTTGGATAGAGCGCACAGTTGCTGAGCATGCTCGACCAGCTGGCAGTAGAACTCTTGTAGGCTAACCACCCATGAAATGCCCACGTCGTACTTGTGCTGCAGGCGAAGATCAAGTCGCTTGATGGTCGCTTTGCTGCTTGACCCACCGCCGCCCTGTATCCGAGCATGGCCCGCTCGCGCCAGAACGGATGCGATATCAGTCTCATCATCATCATCGGTTACAAGACGCATGCTATGAATCTCGCCGCCTTCACTCGTGACTTCGCCAATCAGCTTCTTATCCAGCACGGCTTCTTCAAATGCATCGATCGCCGCATCGCTCCATTGATTGCCCGCTGCTGGTGTGGCG
The DNA here is from genome assembly GCA_001703475.1 of Hydroides elegans. NCBI lineage: Eukaryota > Metazoa > Annelida > Polychaeta > Sabellida > Serpulidae > Hydroides > Hydroides elegans. The sequence goes on along the minus strand of LQRL01134314.1, from coordinate 10,303 downwards.
CCCTCTAATTTACATTTGATCGCTTGCATTGGTAGTGTTGAGAGGGATTTGATTAATTGCTTGGTTTTATCCACGGGTACCCATGCATCATTGCCCCAGTCCACGAAGTTCACCTTGACCCGACCGCGTTCGACGGCCGTGATCTTGCCGCGATACCATTGCTCATCCTGATCATATTGCGCACAGCACGCCATGCCCACTTCCGGTCGGCCTAGCAACATTTCGCCGTCTCCAAGGCAAGCATACATCTTCTGGATGTTATCGGTCAAGTCGGTCAGGCTACCGCTCGCTTTCTGTACGAAGAACTCACTGGGACTGATAGTATAAGACACGTACACCTCCGGTAAATCGCCCTTTCTGAACCCAGCCTCGGTGTAACGGATCGATTTCGCACTGGCCCGACTCGCGGCACTCGCGCGGCTTGATGCATTCGACGAATTCGACTCCATGGACAGCTTCCTTGCCGACCGCATCGCCGGCTGCTTAGTCGCCAGCACCTCCGTGGTTCTCAGCTTCGCATGCCCAGTTGCCACCATGGCATCCTCTACCGACTGACTATTCTTATCGATCAGCTCCATGACAAACACACCGTGCTGACGACTCACGGCCATACCAATGACCGAGGCATCCATGGTTAGTTCCTCGAAGCGCTCCTTAGCCGCGTCACTCCAAGCGCCACCGGAGGCGGGCTCCATGTTGAACATTGTGCAAGGGAAGGCTTGGGCTGAGGCGTCGAAGAACTCGGGGCTTAGTTCTTTGACATGCCACGGTTTGACTTCTTCCACGTTGCCGTAGTCGACGAATTGTACCTGAAAGAATATAACAGATGATAGTTTTTGTATTTTAACGTTAACCGTTTCTTTTTCAAATACTATGCATTTTTTTGTGCAAAAAAAAAAAGAGGTTTGATTAAGAACATTTTAACCCATTCTTGGTTCATACACAATTAAATACAATGGATACACATACAAGTTTGGATATAAAGTGTTCCATTCAATCGCCTAAAATGGCTTCATCACTATAATATTCACAATACCCCATGATTATCTCCACTCACCTGGACCATACCGCCGCTTGTAGACACAACCTTGGCGCGGTACCACTGGCCGTCGGCGCTGTACTGCGCGCAACACACGCGGTTCTCGATCAAATTCAGCATCGGCCGCTCGGCCTCGCCCAATTTGCTGTACACGTCCTGTTTGAGGAAATTATACATCATTTTGAAAATATAGACAATTATATTGTTCTATCATTCAGAGTAACTGGCTTTACATGTCTTAGGGGGACACATTTGGTCAAATTGTATCCGAACAATACTTAGTCATCTTAATAACCGTTAACGGTATCTACTATCTAGCCAATTAGCAATAAACAAGATATTTGATATGTCCATGTCTTCAAATTGCTAGAAATATTCATTATATTGTATTTTGTTGATCAGAGAATAATAGACGCGCTCATCTATTGATAGTGAGCTACATTGCATTGCAATTCATACCTGTAGCTGTTTCATGAGGCCTTCCAGAGTGGCCTGCTCGCTCGCCAGCTGGCACCAGAATGTGCTGGGGCTCTCGGCATAGACCACATTCATGGCCATGTGCTCGTTCATGCGCACGTCGAGTGGCCGGAAGCTCATCGTCGATGGTGAGCGTTGTAGAGTGCGCTCGATATTCGATCCTTGAACGATCATATAAAATTGTGCATACTAAGATAGATCTATAGAAGGGATAGACAGAAAGGTTTTAGGAAAATATTAGACTGTTAATTACGTTAAGTTTATATGTTAACGCAGAACAGATGATATATATTAAGATATCGTATTATTGAGTGTGGTTTAATCTTGAGGATTAGCGTAACGTATTAATTTTATTTCGAAACCAACGTATTTAAGATGAAACTACTACGGTAATACATTTTCATAACTTGTCCCTTTTCTACACGTGGTTGAACACCATACATGTAGAATGAATACATATTATTCTATTGCAAAATATGCCAAAACATACTTTTACAAAGTGCGAAACTGGTATTTCTCAACTGAGCTTTTCATAAACAAACAACATGAAACGTAGGTTTAAACAGGAAATACAGCAAAAACGACTTATAATAATCATCATACTCGACAAAAACTGTTCGACAGGAGATTTTATCTTCATATCTGAAAACCATTTTAACATAACGAATCCATCATATAGATTTTAGGGGTTTTCATACTTTTCATAAGATTCTAAAAGATTTAGCGAATGAAGAATATACACCGGATTCTTCACCATGATTCGGCGTTTAATACTATTTCATGTTTATGGTAAATCCAATAAAATCATGCGTTTATTTTACATAAAAAATATCGCGACTCACTTGGGTTTTCAGGTGGACTGGCAACTGGTGGCGACGGACGTGGAGAGGGCTTGTCTAGAATGGACAAGACTAACCGTGTAAGAATGATTCGGAAAACACACATTACTGTCAATATGGTAATGTGTAATGAGTAAAATATTCAACGGAAACAAAAACTAAAGATCTTTTCGCCTCCAATTCAATCTCATTAAATTAGGTCTTCCGTACAAATCAAATACTATTGAATATATGAATAGTTGTTTAATTTTCTTGTATATGCGATGGTTACTGTACAGTAAATGACAATAATCTTTACAATCATTACCAATTAAAGCGTTGTAGGGCAGCCATCGTTTTACAAATCTAACACACTTTTTATATTCTGACTCACTTGGTGATGTATATCCTCGCGCGAGTCGGTTAGCGCTGCGCAGGAATGCCTCATTGATGATGGCACCTTGGGCGTTCTCCACTTCAACGCTGTACATCTCAACGCTGGCGCTGAACTGCTGGATATGCAACTGCAAAACCAAGAGGATCATTTATATTGACGTTCATACCCATCGAATGTGACTACAAAGGTTAGAAATAGGAGAATTTGTCACTTTTGTGACATATATGGTCCCTTAGAAACAAGCATTAATCTTGACGCTGGCGCTGAACTCCTGAATGTGCAACTGCATAGCCAAGAGGATAATTTATATTGACCTTCATTCCTACAGAAAGGGACTAAAAAGCTTAAAAATAGGAGAATTTGTCACTTTTGAGACAGATATGGTCCCTCAGAAACACGCTGTACATCTCGACGCTGGCGCTG
>LQRL01134309.1:36612-51182 GCA_001703475.1 Hydroides elegans | reverse complement strand
GGGGGGGTAATGCCCTGTTTCCACGACCATGAACCATTAACCATGAACTATGCATAGATTTCCTTGTATATGGAAGGTACAATAGTTTTAATTATGAGATACGTATGGCTATAAGGGTGATATTTATAATTTAAAATATCATATAATAAATGATTATATTTTTTTAATTAACATAATAATATAGTTCATTAATCGATATAATAAAACTTTGCGGCTATTGCTAAATAGTTTCAAAGAAAATAAGCATCATTAGTTGTAGTACATTGCAACGCAAGATACCGGTAAAATTATTTTCATTTTTAACTTGTTTATCGAAGAATGAGTTGCAACCCATTACAACACAGGTCCTACTGAATATGCGGCAGTTGTCAAATTTATTAGGAAGTACATGTAATACATAGCACTGGCAACACTTTTTAAGTAATTGATCATAAATATTAAAGATGAGTTTGCTATCAAATTTCGCTTGTCATAAAGTTTATGTTAAATATAGTACGGTTGTTATTGCCTAGGAGGACCTGTCTAGGAAGGTATATAGGATGTTATGTTAACTTATAATATAAACTTAGTTTTAGTCCTTTATTTTCACTACCGATGCATATTCATTACCGTAACGAGAAGAGAAGAAGCCGATTAAAGGAACCCAATTACCTGTGAGCAGCAACATGCGCGAAAATTAATGATGCGCGAAAATAACACCACCGACCGTTAGCGCGAAAATAATTTCCAATCTTTTTTTACCTTCATCTTGCCTAACTCTGCGCACAAACGCTCCCTCATGGGTCCTCAGATCTACAGAAAAATCCTCATGATTAATGGGGCGAAACTTGGACGTCGACGAGGCGTTAGACGACGTACGATGACGTATGTATGCCGGAGGCAACGTCGCCGAACGACGCAGCGATCCGACGTAGCTAGGCGCCATCGGTGACGTCGAAGAACCGGACTTCCGGTACTGCATAGTAACGGCATTATAACCTGTGTAATGGGGGCTGATCTGAGGAGAAGGCAGGGTCGAAAAGGAATTGTAACGGACCATGGGCGTGGTGGGTGGAGGGGAGGAAGGGGAGAGCTCAAAATAGGAGCCATAACGGCGACCGAATCGCTGCTGATCGCCGTAGCTATAACCGCCATTACGCTCGCTGTAGCGATCCATCGAACGATCGCGATCGCGCTCGCTATAACGTCGCGAACGCTGATCGCCACCGCGCGAACGCTCGCGGGCGCGGCCTGGGGATGTTGCATAATGATCGACGAATCTATCCAGGTAATCAACGGACGAAGCGGTATGACTGCGCTGGCGACCGAGCGACTGGGCCCTACCGTAGCTTTCGCTGCGATTCATCGACTGCGAGCGATTCATCGAGGACTCCTTGGCGACACTTCGCTGGGGGATGATAGGCGATGCGGGCGCGCTGCGACCGAGTGCGGGCGACGGCGATGGCGGTGGCTTGCTACGTCCCGCGTTATCCTTGCTCGAACTGACGCTGAACGTATACTTGGTTTGATGCGTCGTGAATGGCGGTCGCTCGACGCCCGACACGTAGTACTTCTTCTCGCTCTTGAATGATTCATCATGCGGTTCGCTTGCGGCGCGATGATGCAGTGGATTCGCCGACGAAGGACTGAACGCACGTTCGGGACTGCGCGGACCGTTCATGTAGGCCGAGCGATCGCCGGATTCGCTGTGAATGCGTCGGCGCATGCTCGCGTTTTGAATCTCATTGACGAGCTGCTTCTCGCGCATGAATCGCTGATCGACGCGACCTTCGCGCTTGGCGGCCAGCTTCATCTGCTGCTGTTCGAGCCAGGTCATCGAGTGTTCGGTATCCGAGTAATATCCGCGGTTATCCGGAGGCGGCGCTGAATCGTAATCAATAACCTTATACGGCGACGTAACGCGCGGCGACGCATGGCGATTAAGCGTCGACGGCGGACTACCGAACGTGGGACTTCCGACGCGGTTGCGAATCGTCGGACTCAAAACGCGCTCGCGGAAGGTCGGACTCTGCATGCGCTGCCGCGATTCGCCACGAGGCGGAGGCGGCGGGCTCACGACGTTCTCGCGGCGATTCTCGAGCGATTTCGAGCGATTGTGTAGCGACTCGAACGCCTCCTGTTGTTCGCGCCGTTCGAACGAGGATTCCACGTGCTGCGTGCGGCTCTCTTGAAACTGTTTACTCTGCTGAACACTGCCGTATGAAAACGCGTTGGGTGGTAGCTTGGGGCCCGCTGAGCGAACAGGCGGCGAGGGCCTGGGATCACTCCCGGTGCTGTCGTTAAGCACCGCGTGCAGTTGCCTTGGATTGGTATAGCTGATCTCCTCCTTGACGACCGTCTTGACCGTTTCCGTTTTGGTATTTGGATGCGGTGTAGACACCGTATGCTTGGTCACGGACGCGCCGCGCGCACCGGGTCCCGCTTGGCTCGTTTGCCAGCTCACCACGGTTCGGCTGTTTCCGGACTGCGTCGTGATACTGCCCTCATTCGGAGACACGCTATTCGACGTAGCTACCACCTCGCTACCGCCGTGTAACATATCACCGCTCAATAATTCATTCAAAATGTCATCTAACTGATCGTCCATTTTCGGTTGTGCGCCTTGTGCACCAGAAGCACCCTGCGACCTACCGCCCATAGTGGGTGGGTACGAGTTGAGCATTGTGGAGGTCATGTCTGGTTGGCTGTGTGGCTGATTGTGAGGCTGCTGCTGATGGCTGAATGGTTGGCTGGTGGCTTGTGACTGTGGTGGTTGACTATTGTGTTGTTGAGGTCGACTGGTTGGCACAGTGGCTGGCCCTGTGTACCCTGCGTGGAATGAAATGAATGAGAATTAGCGAATCTTACTGTAGTTGTGATATAATCTAATTCTGTGCACACCCACTTAAACTAGGTTTACATTGAGTCACCCATAACTGACCTTTTTGAACTTGAAATATATTGTACATGTGTATGTAAAGAGAAGGGGGAGAGATAGAGGGAAAGGGCAAGAGTTAACGAGAGACAGACAGAGAGTGAACAACAAGGAAACCAAGAGAGATATATATAAACTGAAAAATCGACAGATAGAGCGAAAGATTGAGAGCGAGAGAGATAGTATGAAGGTAAAAGATAAATTGACAGAGAAAGTCAACGATACTTACTTGCAAATTTAACATGAAATGCAGCCTACCTGTTAAAGGAGATGAGATTCCGCTATCCGCACTATAGTCCAAAGGATGTCCGTTCGTGACGTGAACTCGGACGGGCGTGACGTCACTCTGTGTACTTGTGACGTCAGCACTACGTTGCTGTTGATAAGCAACGTCTCTTTGTTGACGTATCACCTCACCTTGCGTGAGCAATACGTCACTATGAAGTGGTTGTTTATGAATGCTGCCCCGCTCACTTGGGGGCGTATTATGCACTGTGACGATGGCACTGCTACCGTCCGAATGACTATGCTGACTATGTTTACTACTATGTACAGTCTCGCTACTCGATCGAATCGTTACGTCACGTGGGGTGACGTCGGTCTTTGTAGACGGTTGCTTGGTTACGGTGGCGTAGAGGCTGCCATCTAGCGGACCTTCCGTGTGCTTGACGCGCATAACACGCACTCGCGAGGCGGCCGCCGCACGAAAATCACCGCTTTCCGCTGTGAATGAAGAAAAAGCGAGACATTATAAATAAGAGCTCGGAAGAAATCAGAATACATTCAACATTTGAAAATGAGTAAACACTTATTTGTTTGTAGGCATGAAACACCATTTTTGAGGATTCGAAGTTTGTTGATTTTGTTGAATCATTCTGGCTTCATCAGTGATTCAATAATAACACAAACTAACACAATGGCCTACGATCTTCAACCTTTTCGCAGACTGGGGATTGTTTTAATTTGCGAAAATTGTTCAAGTAGTGCACATTTTGATTTTCGTCATTTTACCGAACATCAGGGCTTCCGGTATGCTTTTGTGATATTAGACTGTATCCTCATCAATTAGTCTTTATATGGCGAGACAAGGCCTAAATACTTTTGTTTCCGAAGACAATGCACTTTGGGTTACAAACCCAAGACCGCAGCAATTATTCAAATTGACTTGATTTTAGCGAAAAAACCGACATCTAATTAAATACGAACAATCAAGTCGCACAATGATTATAAGGCTGATAACCTTTTTGTTCGCCACTGTTTTCATATAAATTATTCAATTTAACTGGTAATTCAAGGATCCATACAAAATAAGTTAGATATATATAGCAAGTCAAAAATGCACATATAAAGTCAATTCTAAATTGACACTCGATACATTGATACAAATAATTACTATTCTCTGTCACATTGTATGGTTTATCAAAAGAGCAAAATCCTATGTGTGCAACACAGAGTTCCTTAAAAACGGATAAAAAATAATCTGACATACTTTTGCACATCACCCTTCATTTATTCATTGCAATTCACGAGTTTGTTAAAACTGGGTCATATATTATTATGCGTCAACAAATATGCTATTACAGACAACTGGTATTATAATACCAACAACTGCATTGCGCTACAATAATCAAATTTTCCAGAAGAACGGACCAACTGATTGCAAAATAAATAGCAGCGACAACGCTGAAATTTTGGCTCACACCACATTGGACTGAAGTGTGATTGTTAAGATTGAAGGGTACCGCAAATAGAACTTTTAAACTTGATGCTACGCAAAATTCCACGATAATGTCATATTAAACAGAAATTAAATATGTTCAGGCTCATGTCATCATATTCATTGATTTAAATATATTCTTTTCAAAAGTTTTTTGCATTGTCTTCCCATATATTCATATGCAAATGCAACCTACCTAACATGATGATAATCAATTTTTCTTCGAGGGTACTGAGTATACTATGTTTGATTCACAACGCATCCACTAAGCTATGATTGCATGAATTGTGATATTTTTCATAATATATAATATCCAAATATATTTGATTCTCAAGTCTATATAACAACTGCAAGTATTCTAAATCGAATTATTATTAGATTAGCACTTCATAATACTTCAAAATGAAATATCCTGTTTCATTTTAATTCGAAGCATATCAAATAAATCCGAATATAGTTTTCAATAACCCGTATTTGAGCAATAACTTGGTTATCCTGTTCACTTCGCAATCTTTTATGTTTGCTTTAATTTCTCCAAGTTTTCTATCAAAAATAGAGTTTATGCACATAAACATACCGAGGGTATGCATCTCAATGAACTGATACATTAATATATGCGATATATGTGCACTTTCGTATCCCATAACTGATTGGCTTCCTCATATTTTTTTCCTCGTTTTGCTCGTTATATACAGGGGGTCTGGCATAAGGTCAGAACGCAACATTTCATCGTTCATGGTCCGGCTTAACAGAACTCAAAACTAGGGATGAGAAATGTATGGGCATGAATACGAAAGGCAATCTGATATTGTGTGAGTGCATGCATCCCAATCTTATTTATATTGAGAAATACGCAATGTATTCTTAGAGTTTTTATGATAGACAATTGATTTGGACAAATTTACTTTTTCTGAGGCTTCAATTACTTTTTTTTCGTCATAAACAAGCCCAATATCGTCTTGTTCCAAACAGTTTCTACCCTTTTTACATTTAAATATTCAAAAACTAAATGCATTAAACACATTTCACTTTCAAAATTTAAAACCGTTATCTTTAGTTTACTTTAGTGCCTATATTCTATAAAATGATAAATGTATCTTAAGCACCGCGCTCGACCTTAACTTGGTGAATGGGCATTGTGCGTTCATTAGCTTTATTCACGGCTGATTGATTCGTCCAACTCATCTTGTTTACTTTTGCTGTTATTGCAATATCTACTATGGATGAACAGCAAATATAACTTTCCGCCGCTTTGCATTACTATTGCCTTTACACAGGACGGTATATTGAAGCAAAACCGATCAGTTCAGTGTTGGTGGTCACTGATGGTATGGTTCGAGCAATCGTTCTGGAACGAATAGCGCAAACGCATTAGAGGGGGTCTCAATGAAGAATCTAACCCGTACCTGTTATAATAACAACATGTGGTTGCAAAACAGTAAGAACGTTATAAATTGAAAGTGAATTGCAATTAACTTCAATTAAGCAAAATTAAATTAAGCAAATTTAACTAAGAAAGTACCGGGTATAATATTTGTTTTTAAATTTGATTCAGATTCATAAGGGAAGATTAGATATACTATAAATGTTAAATTATCAACAACATGTATCACAGTTGATATTTAAACAACTAATTCTAGCAAACATATCCTGGTATCAGACTGTTATGATGTGTTAATTAAATTCCATCTTAATTGATTTAATGCCATATTCAATAGCCAAATCATCATCAAATTCCAGAACACTTAATCGAAATTCTCGCACCGAGTCTACAGAATCACTTGGTTTCTTTTTCGTTTTTATTTTTATTTATTTTTATTCTTATGCACTTTTTAATTTTATTTATATTTTACCTTGTTTTATTCGTGTCCTCCGCATTTCCTTTACGCTTTCCTCGGTGGCTCTTAAGTTGTATATGTATCAAAGTCGATTGAGTAGCGTTGTACGGTCACATTTATCGATAATATGTCAAATCGTCGCTGACTGACATCCATAAATAATGCAATGACAGACTATACAATTTACATCACTTTGACAGTTTTTTTTTCTTTCTTTTTTTTCAGATCATATGAGACGAATTCGGGGAGGGCTGAAGCACAAATACTTCAAATCAATTGTTTTTTTTTCTGACTCTCAGACCTTCAAACCCAATCCCTTTGTCGCACCCTAACCCTACTATGGCCCATCAATCCTATTCCCTTTTCCTTTTAGCATCCGCTTCGCCTGACATTCCCACAAAACGAGTGTTTGATTATCAACCAAAAGGATGGTTGCTTACAACAAATTATATCTACATGTATATAACGTGAAGAATGCATGAAAGTAGACCAGATATGCTTGTTGCCAAATTTAAGCCCTAAGTTTGCATGTCAAAATACAACAAATGGTTTATAAAATATAGTTAAAAAGCAATATTAAGTTAATTGTTGGAAACCCTTTTTCAATATCTAAGCATTTTACAAGTTACTGTGCCCTCCCCTGGCCTGGTTGGTTTTGCTGGTTCTTGTGTTGTTTTGTTGTTGTGCAACGCCTGGCTTGCATCATAGTTTTATTGATTTGCTTATAGAATTGGCTCCCATCGGGTCTGTTAACCAAGTGAGCAGTAGAAAGCAAAGGCAAAAACAGTCAGGTCATACCATTTTAGGAATACAATGTCATGTAGGCTACACGATAAAGAGGCTACCCTTCACATACATTTAAATCTATAACTGATATTATCAACCATTTAATATATTTACTGACATCAAAGTTTATTGTCTCACCAAATGTTGAATTATTAATTTTATATTCATGAAAAAAAAATATCGATGGCAAGAGACACTTAACTTATTTTCAAGGTCGCAGCCGTGCAATCTGCTGAAGAAGGCAGGTCGCACGGCGGATTTTCAGGTCGCAAGTGGCATAATTTAACGGTGAATGTTAAGGATGTATATACCGGTCTAAGATTAAACACTGTACCGGGGAAATGACACCAGTTTGCTCATTTATAAGACAGAGTGTTTTTAAATAAGATAAAACAACTTTAAATTGCCTGTCAACAAAGTTTGTCTGATTTATCAAATAATTAATTTCAAATGCGAGCGCCGAAGCCTCGAGCGCGTTTTGAAACAGACTATTTCAAAACGTTCCATTTCCTGATGAGCTATAAAATATGGATCGAAAGGCGTACCTGTAATTGATTTACATTTGATGCGAGGCAATTACTACAAGGTACAAAGCAAAGCAAATGAGCACTGCATATATGTGACATCATTCTTTAAAACATCTAAACTTTATATGAACAAAATATCGAAATAAGGTCTAAGGGCGCGGTTACAATTAGGCAAAAAAAAACGCAGTGTCTTTCATGCCACTTGTTTTTCATTTAAATTGTGCAGTGTTTTATAGAATGACTGTTGTGAAAAAAATCGTTTAACCATTTTCCGAAACACCTTTGCTTAAATGTTACCATGAATACATTGGTATTAATAAGGCCCAAAAAAGTTGGTCGCACGGTCTGCGACCTGAGAAAAATCCCAAGTCGCACGGCCGATTTTCAGGTCGCATTTGCGACCTAGCGACCGCTAAGGTACAGCCCTGACTTTAGGATTTAAAGAATCATGAATTTAGCGTAGATTTTAGAAAGTAACCCCCTATCAACAATCAACATGCCTTTTAACTTATGAAATTGATAAATCTTTGTATTTTCTTATACACAACAAATCAAACACAGCATCTTCTCATTTGAGCAAGAAACGTTACCCTTAGGATGATTAATAAATTTATCATTTATGCATTTATCCCTATCCCTATCCCTATCCCGATGAAAGTTATGAATCTCACCCTTGTTTATCTGAATCCTGGCGTTTGAAGATCGTATCCGATGGTTAATCAAAGTCCCTTATTTCTTATTCTATCACTTGAGAATTTTCATAACCAGGATTTATCTTAGTGAGTAAGTCGATTTGATATAAAGACAAGCTGTGTTTCACTTGCCAATGATCTGACACTTTGATTTATTTTCCACAATTTAAGACCAGCGGTCAGTTCCCAAAATTGATATGCCCATGTAGATTAAATGTATAGTGCTTAAACTCAAAATACATTTCCTAAAGATGATCAAATAATGCAAACTTTCATTTGATATTCATGACTCAGCAATAATCGGAAATGAGAATATGTCCGTGTTGGGATAAAAAAGGTCACAAAGAACAAATAAGGCAAACAACCGATTAAAGGTTCGTATACATGGTGACACTAAATGAAGTTTTATCATTTAAGTTTTAACGTAAATGCTGCATTAGTTTTAGATTTGAAAATGATTTACATGTTTTTACCAAACAAATTCTCACAATAACCCCTCACACGTTCTGCCTTCCTGAAAAACTGCAGTAACAATAGAAACCATGTTATTATTTTGCAAAACTGCCAGTATAAAAACAAAGAATAACAAAATGTACTAAAACAACCAGTGTTGTTGTTCTTTTGCTGACAATAGAGAAATAATGCAATACTATTAGTTCAGCAGAAACGCAGTTCACTCACGAAATCTGCTCATTGGGGCCCCTGGAATACAAGGATGTTTCTTTGCCTAAAATTAACCAATCTCTCTCTACCTATTATTGATTTCATTATTCGAAAATAATTCCTACACCTTCTATTGAGACAAAGTGAAATTAAATTGTTTTCTACAAGCCTGGTTGAGCAAAACTTGAATACATCTAATCAGGCATTTACTTAAATGTTTTTCATTTCTCTATCTGCCGATAGCAAAATGATGGCAATATAATAGTAAAACTCCTTAATCTGGCTACATACATGTATGTATATCGAGCGCGCTACTGTCCATATTTTTTTTCGAATCCAAACATCTGTAGTTCCTACACTGAATTCAGTTGCGTATAAAAGTGGGATTTGAAATCGATACATTCAATCGAGTTCAAGGTTCTCCAAGCACTCGGCACATCATCAAGTGATATTTCCGATTCACCGCGTTTCGTTTTTTTTTTTCGAGAATCGATCCCTATTGAGTGTCCGTTGCGTCAGTGTTTAAGCTTTAAAGGGGATCCCAATGAAAACATTGCAAGTGTCAGAATATGCGTGGCTGCGATGTTTGAAATGGAGTGAAACCGCCTATTTGCTTGAATTATGTTAAAACTCATTAATCTGGAAAGTGAAAAGTTTACTATGGGATCTCTTCCATCTACCATTGAACGTACAGAGTAATTTGTATCAAACATGACATTGCGGACGAAAAGAGAAGTAGATAAAATAAATATAGCAGGTACTCCAAACTATCATACCTTGATGTTTCACGAAATGGGCTTTTAACAGATAGACTTTAGGATTACATTTTTGAAAGAAAACTGTCCAACCAATTTTGCAAAAAATTATAACCATAACATCTGCATTTGTGTTTATATGTTTGATTTTTTAAAACTAAAATCACGTTTCCCCGGTTCTATCACATACGAATGACGTCATTACAACACCTCCTTTCAACCTCGAACGCAGTGGCAGATTCCTTGAGAACGTAGTTATTCTCTACAATTTCTGACTTTGAAAATGCCTATTCAATCAAGTCTTTAGCGATAGCGCTGATTTGTACTGGAAGGGACTACTTCCACCGATCCGAAGGGAGCAGTTATTTGTTCAACTGACCTACTTATTTTTGCCTTACAGCGGGAGTTCTTGGAAATTCATACTATTTTCAGGACAGCTAGATATAGATGACAGGTTTTGTTTAGATGAATCGCATAATTGTACAAAAGAACACCTTATTAATTCATACAGCACATTCTTTTCTATTTTACAAATGCCTCACAGTGCACTAGGCCACATCTCATTAATAAATATTTCATAGCCTTACCGTTTACTGTTATAACCCACTTCATTTAAACGTTTAGAAGTAACATTATGGAGGGATCATACACTATTTCATCCTCATTTCATTCGACCTACTTACCGTCAGGGAGCGGCTGTTTATTGAAATCCTCGTAAGAATCCCATCGCTCGAGGTCTGAACACACTTCTGTTGGTTGCGCGGATTTCTTTAATAACGTATCACCTGTAAAAGAAGAAAGATAATGATAAACAATTGAACAAAGGTATACATTCATCATTGAACACATGGTAGTGTTATTTAAATACGAAAATACCGGGGGTTGATTTATTTTCCTGATCAGGATATGCCATACATGTATTACAATCTATAGTTTGTTCCTTGTGTAACATGAAAATATTGAAAAATCATGTTAACGTTGAAAATAAATACATTTTGAAAGGATAACATGTGTAAAATTGTTATTCAAATAGGTTTTAAACAGAGCATATGAAATACTATTCAACTAGATATAGAAACCACCATAACAGACCTTGCCCCAGGTATAAAAATATCACATTCACCGCTATCCTTAACTTTTATTTAATCAAACGTGTCAAACATAACACCATCTAAAGTGTCGCTTTTATTACTGGTCAAAAGCAGTTAACCTTAAGTCACCCTTTGATAAATAAACATCAGATTTCATCGCTTTGTAATAACGCCATGATATATAACTGGACGCATAGGTGAAGTTTCGGGTGTCGATTTCAAGGTGCGCCATTTATTAGCCGTACTGCAGCCGAAATGCTACTGACCGGTACGTATGAGGAATACTGACCATGACGGATGTATTATGGGTATGTCAGTGTTGGCAGTTACTTTGTCAGCACTTTGCTTTGCTTTTGTTATTTGGTGAAAGTTCTAAAGCATATATAGTGTGTTTTATGGTTTCAAACCATATAAAATTGGACCTTATACATAGGACAAAATACTTTCTTTCGATTTTATCTTACTTTTGAAGTATTTCGAGCAAAAACATAGAAATAACATTTCATATGATATGAACAAGGCGATCGAAACAATAGTTCATAAGAATATACCATGCAAGTAGTTTATACCTGTGGTAGTAATCCTGGGTGCATTTTTTTAGTTCTGACATTTTGTATACAATACGCTGCCAAAAATTAACGAAGCTACTAATCTCACGGTACCATTGTTCGCTTGTTACACTGATTAGGTTTAACTTAATTGCATAAAAGATGCCAGCAAGAAAGTTATATTAATCATCTTCCATGTAAGAAATTGCTGAGTCAACTGGTTCTTATGATTTAATTCTGCTCTTAACAACACTAAGCGAAGGTCTTAACAATGGCAACCGATATTTTTATTTAACTAGTTGAATTTGAATGTTTATAAATTATTTATAGGATCTACATCACTATAAATAATAAACATATAATGGAATGAGGTCTTGCACGTATCCCTTCAAATAGATTCATATGAGCAAAAGGTTTATATTGAATCGAACAGCTATGGTTTATATGTTCATAAACTGTTAGTTTCTTTTGGCTACGTCAGAAAATCGAACACATACCATACGCTCATAACATCTGCTCAGTATATCATGGAGTTTGGTATGATTCGCGAACATTTAAGAGTAGAAATTGGTAGCCATAATTCCAGGTATATAAGTTTGGAGAATTATTCACTGGAAAACATTTCTTTTCTTATAACGGACTTCAAAGATAAAATTGCACTACAGTATAAATTGGTGCTTCCTAATATAATGCAAGGAGTGTTTCACTGCTTTGAAGAAATTCGTCCTGCAATTTGTCTATAGTTTTGAGCGTTCTGATTCGAGAAGGTTTTTGCTATGTCTATGGATTAACAGTAAGAGCCTCTTAGCCGAGGATGGGTTAACGAGCACAAACAAAAAATACTAAATCCTACAAATATACCTACAAAGACCAGATGTTCGATTAATCCATCGAGTATATCAATCACAAATCAGCCGAAAAAAATATCGAACAGATATCAGACACAATCTAAGTCAGAAACCTCTTCTGCTTTATATGAGTCTGGCGAAAATGCCATAGCGATGAATCAAAAAAGAAATAAACGAGTAAGTAATGAGATGGATTTGTAGTTATTTTCGTTGGTGCTCTAACTGGGAGGCAGCTAAAGCTGGAGGAATTTGCTTGGAATCTCTGGATGGGCGGCCGCAGGGTTCGAAACCAAAATATAAGCGGTCGCACGGTCGCATATGCGACCGTCGTTTCGTCCGCGCGAGTGTTGTTTTAGACGACACTCGCGCTAGTGCGAATGTAGATTCGATGGAAATTCACACTTTTCAAAACGTACTTCTTCATGTTGCATATTAAAATTGCGCTCGCGCCTTCGGCGCTCGCAGGTAAGAGAATGTTATTTTGAATTTAAATGTCGCGCGCGACTGTCATTTTGTCCGCGCGAGTGTCATTTTTGATGACGGTCGCGCTCGCGCGACCGTCGTTTTTGGGTAAAGGTACACCCCTGCATTGAGACTTTTTTTAAGTGTACGATTATTACCTAAGAACCGCTCATAATCCTCGATATTATACACTTTTATACACTTGAATCATGTTTCCTAATACATACATGCAAGCGAGAAAAAAAAACAAGCAACAAGCAACTACTAAAGTCATCAAGGGAAAATCAAATATCGCGATACAGCATTTATCGGCCAACTCAAAGAAATGCCCCCTAGCTCGCCTTTGGAAAATAAAAACAACCAAGCTCAAATCAGATATCTGGTACAAAAAAAAACCGGCAATGCCCGTAAAGTACTGCGATAAGCTCGTGTTTGTGAGCTAAATGGTCTTTGATTCCAACAGTATAAAACTTGGGAAATCAGCGATGTTCGGACTTAAACGTGAGTATTAAGAATGAATATAGACCTTTTCAAATGCCGTTTCCATATACATCAAATCATCTATCTTATGGTCAAAGCACATCAAATTTAATGTGTTGGCCCGTCTGGTCACCTTGCTTCCAACTGTACAGGGGTTTACCTTGGCGGTCGCACGGTCGCATATGCGACTAACTTTTGAGTCGGGCAACTAACTTTTTAGAGTTAGTCGCCCGACGCGCGACTAACTTTTTGGGTTATTTCAAATATTTTTTCCGGGTTCAGTCGATTATTTATGCAGAAAAACTTGTCAATTTTCGAAAATTTCGCTTGCGCCTTCGGCGCATGAATTAGAATGTGGACTTTAATGATAAATCATACACATGGTATACATTAACATCCGTCGACAGTAAGTATCTCTTATAAGTATTAAGTTCGAAATTAAGTCTTAAATTGTTTACGTACATAGGAAATTATTGGGTTGCTATGAACACATTTTGTATTTGAAAGCTTGAACTGATAAATATAATGGCGTCCTGCTATTTATTACATTTTTTTTTTCACTAATTTTGATTTTGTTTTGGCTTTTCCAGTTAGGATGGCTTTACCAATTTAACATACTATGAATAGATTTCGTGATATAGTCAATGAACACATTTTGCTCGCGCCGTCGGCGCTAGCATTCTTAAATCTTTTATCTCAAATCCTAATTCAACCAAATCAACGATTGTATTATAGACAGTGGTTCATGTGTTGAATTGGTTATATTATGATCTAACTATGTATTATTTACGTGCATCATGACTTAAAAAATCCGGGCGACCAACTTTTCGGTCGGGCGACTAACTTTTTGGAGTTAGTCGCCCGAGCGCGACCATCAGATTTCGGTTAAGGTAAAGCCCTGCAACTGTACATTTTATAAACTAATACTTTCTTTAACAAATAAGCAAAGTATAGAAAGCAAAGCATATCAAGCCCTGGTATGGAAGGCGGCCAGTCTGATGATCCTTACACACGCACTGAGCCGGTTCAAGGTGGTGAGTACAATGAACCAACGGAAGGTAACTGTGCAGGAAGAAGTTCTTCATTTCATAAATATTTTATTACGTTAAAACGATGGAAATATTATTTATACATTGCAGTTATTTGTATACCAAGAAATATATATTATCCAGTTGAATAAAAAAATCGTATGCTTCTATTACTTAGATTGTGGCATTGCAAAATGGGCCATACTGGCAATAATCTAGCT
>LQRL01134309.1:15150-25656 GCA_001703475.1 Hydroides elegans | reverse complement strand
CCAGCAAGGAACACAGAAAATATCGTGCCAGCAACTTTGCGCAAATTTGCCAGCAGAATAAAACATTGATCTACAGAAGTGTTGATTTTGCGCATAGTTTGAAAACGTTTCTTTTTGGACTTTATTATGTAACTATTATATGTACAAGTGCATCACAGTAATTATGCGTTGCTGAAACTCCATTTTATTATAAACCAACAACTTTATAGGCTGTTAGAAGCATATTTTGAACTTTTCTTTATTCTTATAAAATACCAGGAAAATACGAAATATTTTAAATACGATGTTTTATCTATTCTGTTCTGTGGAAATGCCAGCAAGATAGAAATATGAAAAGAATAGATATTTCACAGAATAAATCGCTGGGTACTCCTGATACAGTGGCATGCGGTTCCAGGCTCTCATTTTTCTTATCGCAGGAGTACCCAATGGGCCATTTTTTGAGATATTGTCTCATTTCACTGCATTTGGCCTGAAACGAATTCTAAACTACTTTAGACCTGATAATTATTTGTATTTATCGAATGGTTTTATTCTTAATTTGCCAGCAAGGAACACAGAAAATATCGTGCCAGGAGTTTTGCACAAATTTGCCAGCAGAATAAAACATTGATATAGAGAAATGTTGATTTTTCACATAGTTTGAAAAAGTATCTTTTTGGACTTTGTTATGTAAATATTAACTGTACAAGTGAATTACAGTAATTATGCTATGATTAAACTCCATTTTATTATAAACCAACAACTAAATAGGCTATTAGAGGCATATTTATCACTTGGGTTTTATTTGTATAAAATGCCAGGAACATACGAAATATTTGAAAAACAATATTTTATCTATTCTGTTCTGTGAAAATGCCAGCAAGATAGATATTTGAAAAGAATAGATATTTCACCGAATAAATCGCTGGGTACTCCTGTTATCGTTTAGCGTTAATCGTTTAACGTTTAGCTAGATCAGAATTTAGCGTTTTGCGTTTATGCGTTTATTTTTTTATCGTTTATGTTTTAAATACATGTTTTTTTTAATGTTTTGGGGTTATCATTAGACGTTTAGAGATATCCATGACATTCAAAACACGCGCAACTATATATGCATGGTTTCATAGATATATCTATGTTTCGTTTTATTACGCCGACACAGCGTTAGTTACCGTAGTGAATGCGCTGAATAAGCTTTAAAACACACAAATTCGATTTTCATATATAAGACATTCATATAGAATGTAACGCCATCATTTCTCCTATATAATTGACGTTAGGCCGAACCATATACAAAGTGAACTTCTCAGACTATTGTATAACTTGATAAAATCAAATGAAAGTGATACCTCATAGACCTAACTTAATTCAGCAATGAAGCACTTGGAACCCATAAGTCGGCACATATTACCCGGTGCTTCGTTATATAGACTTTTTGTAGGAAGCGAAACATATTAGAAAAGAGTGATTTATGAAATATTATTTAGTCAGCAGAACTACTATAAACCAGCATCCGTAAGATTTAAGGTCCTGTATATAGTTAAAGGAAGCATAAAATGGACCATAAGGTTCGGTGCGATGGGTCGCGATGACATGATTTTCTCAAGAAATGGAATTCTAGTTTAACAGTGAACAGTTATAAATGAATAACTTAATTAGTGAATCTTTGCATCTAGAAAGCATATTCGTATTGAATAACTAGACTATGTTTAAAGACATTTAAACATATAATTACAATTACAAAATAAATATTGATATCAAACAAAAGCAAAACGCTAGGTTTTGATTTAGAACAATGTTCATCCCTTGCTTAAGGTCTGGTTCTTGTTTTGTGGAATGCTATTAGAGCATAAATCAGTCCATAGACTAATCTCTCTAGGCCACAGTAGATATGGCAACCGAGTTTCCTCTAAGAGTCTTGCATTTTTATCTCACCGTAAGGTTCCTTGCTCAAAGAGAAAGCGGCCAGACCAGGACCATTATATTGGGAGGTTATCGGTCCTGATAGCAACGATGCAATAGAATAGTGTTACCTATTGGTATATATGTTGCGTTTATTATTGCGCATAGCGATATACGTTTCCGTTTTGTCTATAAGCATAATGTGCTTGTGTAATACAGTTAACGCAATGCATTAAACGAAAGAATGGATTGCATGGCATAAAATAAGATCGCTGATGCGTTAGGATAAAGAAATCTGATTTAGGGCAAGAAGAAATCCTAAAGAATCCCTAAATTGTCTTAATTTATATCCAGAAAAAATAACAAAGATTAAACTCTAGACTTCGTCTTTATAAAAATACACATATTATGGTCACTTGTATTTTAGAGGTTGTTTTTGGTTAGGATATACTTATTTGAGCTAGCGGTATACATTTCATTCTATAAACCATGCATACATAACAAAAATGGTAAACATCATATTTCAGGTCTAGAGACAATTAAGGGGGCATTTAGAGATATGTTTAACCATGTGTACGTTTTGAAGGATAGCTTTAAGCCATAGAATCTATTCATTTATTATTGCACCCATTTCCCTTAATATTAAAAACCTTCATATTGTTTTTATCCCGTTGCTAGTAACATAAGATATAATCCATCAACCTACCATTACATGCATGATCCAGATCGTGCTTATAGAACACCAAGGCATTCTGGCCGATGGCGCACGTGTGGAACTGGCATCTAAACACGGGTTCGCGGACGGACGAGCGCGGACGGCGATGGTAGCACTTGATAAGGATGTCACCTCGCAGCTGGAGACAGGGCTTGAGGGTGACGCAAAGCTGACCGGCTTGTGTGTGAGCGGCACTGAAATGGAGTTATATACTATTATTATAAGGCACACGGGTTCGCGGACGGATGAGCGCGGACGGCGATGGTAGCACTTGATAAGGATGTCACCTCGCAACTGCAGACACGGCTTGAGGGTGACGCAGAGCTGACCGGCTTGCGTGTGGGCGGCACTGAAATGAATCGAGTTTTATGCTATAATACATAAAATACGCGATTGGATACCGAAGATTGCGGCATTTAAATTATTATGAGGATGGAAGAGTGTAGATGTAACATCAAATGTCGTTAATAACTTTTTAAAGAGGATTTGTACTTAATCAAAAACTGAAAAAGCAACAATATGGTTAAGCTTAAGGATAATCAGTTAAATGTGGCATACATGAATTCGAGTAACCAACGGCTTGAAATTGAAACAGATATTGATATGAGGTGTAATTTGCATTGAATAAAAACTGAGAAAGAGTTTTGTGTGCGTCATATGAATGACCGCCGATTCGGCATCGCATGATTCGACATGCTTATTTCATTAATAAACAATTGTATCCACCAGAATGAGAGTACTTACTATACGGCCGACGCGAAGACCGGCGTCATGCCTTGGTACACCTTGAAATAGGGTCTGCATCCTCCCTTGCCATCGTAGTTGGGAACCCCGTGTATCAGAATGTGTTGCAGATACAGCGGTTTGTTGTTGATTTTGATGGCACCAGAGAGGAGGCCGGCGAAGTATTGGACGTATCTGTAAAATACACAATAAATAAGCTACTGATTAAAGTAATGGAAGAGTGATTTGTAAAAGTGATAAAGTGATAGCACTGAGATTGAATTGGTAGGATCAATCTCTAAACATTTATGTATTGTATGGAGGAAAGGTTTGCTTATTACATTATAACACATCAAGCTAATTCCAATCTACATGCTATATAAGGGTACGTTATGAGCCATATGTAATATTACACCTTTGTGGCCTTGATTTTTGAGGCTCTTTGGAATCAGTTGGTATGGGATAGCTTTTTCGGTATAATTTCGTTCATGGCAGGTATCAGTAATTACAAGACACCTTCTAATCCTCTCAAACGGACAACTACAGCATATGTACGAATATATCTATGTGTTGTTTCTCTTTCTGGATCATTAAATATGCATGTGAAAAGAAGTACCTGCTCTGTGAGGGCTGGGCGACGTCACTCAGTTTGTCGTCATAGAAACGCTTCATTGCGAAACGATCCAGGGCAGAGTCAGCGCTGAAACAAATAGAGATAAAACGCTTTCATCATACTTAGAATTTTATTTTCATTTTGATTTATGTCTTTTCCCAATAGATAAGGGTCGTCCGTAACACGTTACTTTTGGACATGACGTCAGAGGGGGCTTTCTTGTTTGGGTCAATATGAACACGTCTAGGCGTCGGAAGAACAACCTTCCAACGTCCAATTTCCCCTCGACGTTGCAACGACGTTGTTCCTTCGTGCGATACAACACGGGAGTGGGAAAAACCTGTATATGGGCCCAAAAACGAACGTCTTTTCGACGTTACACGACGTCTGGCCGAGTGGGTTCGAACGACACAATTAACGAATAATAACTTTTGCACGCTAAATAAGTTACCCAATAACTTGCGAATTGCATTCATTAGTAGGCGAATGGTATAGCTTATATCACTGTCATTCACTACTTTGCACATATAGAGCTCTCCTGATATAATCTATATGTAATGATTTCTCGAAAAGTCTACAAATATTTCCACTTCAGTTAAAAAAAATCGTCGAATACATGTTAAGACGTTCATACCTTGCACATATGCTGGTATAGTTCATATAGGCCGCAATGACCACGCCCATTCTGCTCGCCCCGCCCCTACAGTGCAGCACGACCACATTGCGCGTGTCCGCAGTCAACCATGAGTCCATGGTCTTGCACATGGTGCATATGTGTTCCAGGGCTGGAGATAGGTTCTCGGGCCAGCCCAGCTCGTACACGTGCTCGTTGAGCTCCTCGAGATCGCTGCGCTTCTCCGAAAGGTTCAGGATCTGTTGGAATAGACATAAAACAACTTATTTCACCATTACATTTGTTTAAACATTCAAGCAGATAATGATTAGGGAAAGATTTTGTTTGTGAGAAAGTCAGCTGGTTAGTCATGATTGTTTATTAATGAAATAGATAATGAAATCGAATGAATGTGTATATCAGCATTAGGGCCTGTTCATAGTCATATAAAAAACATATACGGTTGCTGTAAGCATATATCCGCTTGCCGCGCCTTGTCACTTCCCGTGTGAACAGGACCTTAGGCGCACAAAACTATCATTTGGCAATTTCTATATATAAATTACTCAAAAACAGACATTTAACTTTCGGATTGTATTTAATATTAGATCGGAATTACCATAAATCAGTGTTTTTGCGAAATCCAGAGATGTACTTACCAAGTAGCTGTGCGCATGCTTGCTCTTGAGCATCTTGGTGACGTCACGCAGACTGCTACGATAGACGTTCTCTTGACCCGTGTCTTCGAACGACATCACTACAAAGGAAGTTGAATTTGTGGAATTGTTATTGCTATATATTTGAACAATTAACTTGAAAAAAAAATGGTTTGCTAATCCTAAATTACGTTTCGCGATTGCCAATTTGTAAAAGCAGATGAGAAAAACAAATAGGCAATTTTCTGACTTTCGAAATATGATATTTTATTCACACCTAAAATATTTCTGGGTTTACATGTACATATTTCATGAAAGACCTTTCAAACGTAATGAGATTTCAATATATTCTATATAAGGCTTAGAATATCCTTACATCATCTACACCACGAGCGGAGTAACGTGTCAAATTGGATTCGCTACCGAGAGCAATGCCAACAAGCGATGCCCAGCATACATGTACATATCTATGGTTGTGGACAACGATATAAACGCTCTTTATATGTATGCCCCTATCAAATCTAACCCAGTTTCCACAAAACCTCATCATCAGCTAATGGTGACCTAACATATCTCATATGAGGTCAGCATGAGGTCATGGTGAGGTTTGGTATAGATTGGGAATTCTTTAGTGACCTACCAATGATGCGTTCTGTGATGTAGGTGACGTCCATCTCGCAGTGACCGGCGTCCGTCCGTTCGCTCGCGACACTCGTCGTTCGAACCCGCGAGCCCGCGTACAGTGGCGTCGTCTGTGAGAGGGGAAGAATAATAGAGGTTCATACATTAAATTGACGACATTGAATCGACAAACCTTACATTTTGATAATTATAGTTATTCATATATTGAATTTATCACATTGAATCGACAAACCTAAGGGCCTGACAACATCGGAAGCTTGTTCTTGCATTTATTTCCTAACGAATCTGTCTTCCAATGTATTCCTTATGGGATACCAAAAACACTGAGCGGTTAGGTAGCTTGTAACCGCTTTTTGAGTTTCCCATAAGGAATACATTGGAAGACAGGGCTGTAAGGAAATATAAAAAAATAAGAAAAGCTTCCATTGTGACCAGGCCCTTACATTTGACTTCACTCGGTAAATGGTCCTCCGTATGACTTCACTCAGGAACTTATCGTCGAGAGAAACTTCTGGGCACATATGAATGGGCACATATGAATGTTTTCGGGGCGTCATTTGATGGCAATGGGTTTGACCAGCAATGAACTTGCTTTCGATTTTGATGAGTCCGTTTTACGTCCGCAACTAAAAAGGTACGATGTCTTTTTTTTCCGAGTGGGTATCTGCTTGTTTTTTGCTTATGATGAGGAATACGGGTGTCAATAAGGGTGTGGCATGATTGTGGCTGGTCAGAGAAAACTTTCAAATGCACTTCAAACCAATTAAGGGAGTTCTTGCCAATTGAAGTCTAGGCGACGGCAAAAATAGGTTAAAGACCCTTTCTGTTCATTTTTGCTTTCAAAAAGTTAATATATCTAAAATTTGGTTTAATTATCTGATTATTATCGTCAAAGCTCTAGTATGATTCACAATCATATTCCCTTAAAACATGTCTTATGAATAAATGACTTATAATTGAGGTATTTATTCCCACATATCTATTGGGGACAAAGACACCCCATCTCCTCAAGGTACATCTCATGAAAGGCTTTGCCTCTTGTTGACCTCTTTATGAAATATATTTGGGACACATGTGGGAGTCTATTTTTTGACATATATGTCTGTGGTTTTTATTAACTATACATTAGCTTATTGTTGCGAAAAAAAATTGTTTTTAAAAGTTTGAAATATGGGAAAAGTGATGTTCCCCTTGAGTAAACTGTGTAATTTTAAAAATGCAGTTTATAAATGCTCATCAATTATTCACGATAGGGACATTATGAGATCCGCTCCAGAAGCTTCTCCCAAAGGAACTTGTGTATCTTACATAAGAAAAAATGCTTTTAAAGTAAAATATCAAGTCGCTTAAATGAAACTTTAAAAAATGGGTTCTATTCAGATATTGTGTAATGTCCTACCACGCATTGAAAGATGTGTTAAATATTTTTCAAATTTTCACATATGTACTTAAATTTATGGGAATTCTAAGGAGCAAAATATGGCAAGAAACCCCTATTCTTGTAACCAACCAAAATTTTATCGCGTAAAACCAAACCACTCTAAAATACAACTTCATTTATATAAAAGAACAATATATGTAAAAGACATACAATGTATCTAACATATATGCATTTCTGAATTTTGGTTTCTTTAATACATGCAGCAATTTCAAATTTCAAATACATTTCAAAGTCTAAACAGCATGCTTTTCCTTACACTGTCCAAATGAAGAAAAAACCGTTTAATAAGAAGTATTTGATTGGCAAATTTTAAAGATGCAAGTGAAAAGACTGCAATTATGTGTTGTTATTTTTGTTGTTATAAAAGATTGTAAAAGCCCTGGAAATTAGGCGAAATAAAGCTTGATAGTACCCTAACCAATTTTCCATTTCCTTCAACATTTGATAACAGGTCTATGTAAATGACAAATATGTGCATAGACAGAGTTTATAAAAATGCATCTCGATCTGTCAAAATGCATTCATTTCAGTGGCAAAATCAGTAGTTAAGCCGTCAACGCTTATAAAAGACGTGTTTTCTTCAGGGGACATAGGAGTACGTGATGGCGGAGAATAAAAACTGATAGTTTTATGGAGTTTGGTTATGGTCTTACTAGAATATGTGGCTATTTTGAAGAAGAAAAAAACAGGCACTTTCTCTTACTTTTTACTAAAACCACACGGACAGCTTGTTTTAGCTTTCCCTAAAAACCCTTTTATTTAATGTTTATGGGAACCTTAATGAACCCTCCTAGCGATAAAAACGAGTTGTTCATGACACGTATTCAAATGACAACCAAATATGACAAAAAAGTTTCTCGTGTGGCCAAGCCCTCCTAGGGCCGGTCATTTACACTGGTTATTGTATTTTACATGATTGAAAAATACACAAACAACGTATGAATGCCTAGTTTTTTTTAAAGAGACAGTAATATTGTAAAAGCATCAGATATTGCTATGTGACGTCGAAAATGTTATCACTATTCGAGACCCGACTCTCACGTGGTGCCTTTTAAGAGAAGAAAGAGTTCGAATCAAAATGCAAGCTTTGAAACCGACTATAAGCATCTATCATGGAGGCCAGTGTTTGATATGATAGGTCACGGACAGTCATTTAATTTATGTCATGTACGATGTCTGTTTGAGGGGAGACCTCAATGCTTGAAAATGAACAAAATGCAATTATGAAGTCTCCAAAATAGTGCGACAATGGAAGTCCACATGGAGTTTGTTTTACGAATGCGACGATTTTGAAAAGTTATTTTTCTAATGATAATGCATTTGCCATAATTTATCAAATGCCATGTTGGCATCATATATTTATCAAGTTTGACCAATTATGATGAGCGAGAAGAAAAAAGAAATACTTACTTGCTGCATACTTGTTTGTCTCACAGCGATTTCATTCTTGCGATCCTGTAAATATAAATTAATTTTTGTATAGAATCTATTTCTTATATAAAAAAAAAGATTTTCAAGATATGCACGAAATATGCTTACTTTTATTCATGAGCAAAGGGAAAGTATTTTCGGCTTCTGGCATCATATTTTTCGTTTCAAACAGCTCGATCATTTGCAATTGTAAAGCACATTGATAGTAGGAGGACCTTTGAATAAACTAGCCAGGCAGATTTCATAGTAGAATTCTAAGCATCACGAAAGTGATAGACTCTACCAACATAAATAATGTCTGGATCGTAGTTAACTTCAGGGTCGAACCCACGGAATCGTATGCGAATACGAATACGAATGTAAACGCGAATACGAATAATAATCGTGCAAACCTACTGAAGCGAAACAGTTGCTCAAGTAGCTGAACGAGAAAAACGTTGGCATACAAAAATAATATAACTTATATATAGCATCCGAACGTCTTTAAAAAAGTAAAATCGGAAAGTTCAAAAGTCGGAAAAAAACGTGCAATGCGCAAAAAACCTCCGTAAACAATATATCTCCAACGTTGCGCCGTCGCACATTATTTTCTTGGCTATGCTTGGAAATGCATGTTGTAGTGCGAAGTAGATCCGATTTCGAAAATGCACGCGTGTGTTTACGTTTTGCGTATTGCTTACAGATGTAGAATGCATCAAGTGAAACCTGATCGAACAATTATTGAGAATCGGATTAATGGCTCAGTCAAATCGTGCGTTATTCGATCTGATTGTGTTTCGTATGAGAGGAAACGATAACCTGAATGTGTACAAAAGGTGAGGTGTTTTCAATACAAAAGGCAAGTCAAAAAATAAAAGGCATGATTAAGCTCTAGATGTTGTGCATCGGTATACAGAAAATTATAACACAAATTTATATTATTGATATTATGTACAGTTGTGTACATATATGTTCTTTTACAAAACACAGAGTGGGGCGGTTCTAACCCCTCTTTTCCCTTATCGTTTACCTTTTAACGTTAAAGGGCAGCAATGTCATAATATAGCGTTTAACGTTATTGGTAAATGCGTTTAGCATTTCATGTTTAGCATATATGTGTTTAACGTTAGCACTTAACGTTTTAGCGTTAATGCGGTTATCGTTCAGCGTTTGCAGTGATGGGTTAGAAACGCCCATGACTGTCTATCTATTATACATTTGATACTGAACGTTTACGTTGGAGAAAATACATTCGAAGCTATCACAAGAACATTTCTTTATATCAGTTATGATCTTTATTATTACCTGATTTCTTATTTCATAATAAAGTGT
Source organism: Hydroides elegans (assembly GCA_001703475.1). Lineage (NCBI taxonomy): Eukaryota > Metazoa > Annelida > Polychaeta > Sabellida > Serpulidae > Hydroides > Hydroides elegans. The sequence continues at coordinate 15,627 of LQRL01134309.1, read as the reverse complement.
CTTGCCGCAACACAATTCCAGTTTCATGATGCCTGTTCACTGAGGTGTATCCATGCACGGTAGCCATTTCTCATGTTCACAGTATTATTAGTCGCATTCTTTACTCACACTACTAAGTACTAGTTTTAATTTCGATTTTTTTAGTAAACGTTTAAATGAATATCCATGTGCTCTCAAAATAAAGTGTTTTACTTCCTTTCAGTCAAAAGGAACGAAACCGAAAACTTTGAATTCTACATTAACTCTGTAGACTTTTATTATTTTATATATGAGAGCATCATCCGTCTTCACATATCACAATGTTTATAATACAAAAGTGAGCGAAAAGTTTTATATTCTTTTTATACGAAAAGAATAATGTTCGAAAATCCCGCAAAATCAAAATGAACGGAACAAGTATCCAACGTAGTTCGGCGAACCTGCATCAAATGCATACACAAACGGTTCTCGATATCTATCCTCAATGTCACTCTTTAA